>SJYC01082151.1:0-54078 GCA_006408675.1 Madoqua kirkii | reverse complement strand
CACAGTGCTGGAGAAACAGACTCTAGGAGGGCACAAACAAAACCCTGTGTGCACCAGGACCCAGGATAAAGAAGCAGTGACCACACAAGAGAGTGATCCAGACTTTCCTGTGAGTGTCCAGTAGTCTCTGGTGGAGGTGTAAATTGACAGTGGCTGCCATGGGATCAGAGGCACTGATTACAACAGTCCTGGCATAAACCCTTTTGAATGATGTTGCTATTACCCATACAAAGCTTGGCCTCAAGCCAAACTACAGGGAGGGAACACAGCCCCCTGTCAATCAACAGAAGATTGGTTTAACGATTTACTGAACATAACTCCACCTATCAAAATAAGACTCAGATTACCCATAGTCAGTCCCTCTCATCAGGAAGCTTCCACAAGCCTCTTATCATTATCCATCAGAGGATAAACAGAATGGAAACCACAGTTACAGAAAACTAACCAGACTGACCACTTGGATCACAGCCTTCTCTAATCCAATGAAACTATGAGCCATGCTGTGTTAGGGCCATGCAAGATGAATGGGTCATGGTGGAGGGTTCTGACCAAACATGGTCTGCTAGAAAAGGGAATGGCAAACAACATCAATATTCTTGCCATGAGAACTCCGTGAATAGTACGAAAAGGCAAATGGATATGACACTGAAAGATGAACTCCCCAGGTCAGTAAGTGCCCAATATGCTACAGGAGGGGAGTGGAGAAATAGCTCCAAAAAGAATGAAGAGGCTGAGCCAAAGTGAAAACAATACTCAGTAGTGGATGTGACTGGTGATGGAAGTAAAGTTCAATGATGTAAAAAACAACACTGCATAGGCACCTGGAATGTTAGGTCCATGAATCAAGGTAAATTGGAAGTGGTCAAACAGGAGATGGCAAGAGTGAACATCGACATTTTAGAAATCAGTGAAATAAAATGGACCAGAATGGTCGAATTTAATTGACTATTATATCTACTACTGTGGGCAAGAATTCCTTAGAAGAAATGGAGTAGCCCTCATAGTAACAAAATAGTCTGAAATGGAGTACTTGGGTGCAATCTCAAAAATGAAAAGAATGACCTCTGTTCATTTCCAAGACAAACCATTCAAGATTACAGTAATCCAAGTCTATATCCCAACCACGAATGCTGAAGAAGCTGATGTTGAACAGTGCTATGATGACATACAAGATCTTCTAGAACTAACACCAAAAAAAAAGTGATGTCCTTTTCATCATGGGAGACTGGAATGCAAAAGTAGGAAGTTAAGACATAACCAGAGAAACAGGCAAATTTGGCCTTGGAGTACAAAATGAGGCAGGGCAAAGACTAACAGGTTTTGTCAAGATGACACACTGGCCATAGCAAACACTCTCTTCCAACAACTCAAAGGATGACTCTACACATGGACATCACCAGATGGTCAGCACTGAAATCAGATTGATTATATTCTTTGCAGTCAAAGATGGAGGTTATATAGTATCTGAAGAACTGTGGAAAGAAGTTCATAACATTTTGCAGAAGGCGGGATCAAAACTATCCCCAAGAAAAATAAATGCAGAAAGGCAAAACAGCTGTCTGAGGAGGCCTTACAAATAGCTGAGAAAATGAGAGAAGTGAAAGGCAAAGGAGGGAAGGAAAGTATATCCATTTAAATGCAGAGTTCCAAAGAATAGCAAAGAAAGATAAGAAAGCATTCCTTAGTGATCATTGCAAAGAAATAGAGGAAAACAATAAAATGGGAAAAACTAGAGATGTCTTCAAGAAAATTAGAGATACCAAGGGAACATTTCATGTTAAGATCGATACAATAAAGGACAGAAATGGTATGGACATATCAGAAGCAGAAGATATAAAGAAGAGGTGACAAAAATGCACACAAGAACTATACTAAATGATCTTAATGACCCAGATAACCATGATGGTGTGATCACTCATCTAAAGCCAGACATCCTGGAATGCCAAGTGAGCCTTAGGAAGCATCACTACAAACAAAGTTAGTAGAGGTAATGGAATTCCAGCTTAACTATTTGAAATCCTAAAGGATGATGTTGTGAAAGTGTTACACTCAGCCAATTTGGAAAACTTAGCAGCGGTCAAAGGATCAGAAAAGTTCAGTTTTTGTTCCAGTACCAAAGAAGGGCAATGACAAAGAACATTCCAACTACTGCACAATTGCACCATCTCACATGTTAGCAAAGTAATATTCAAAATTCTCCAAGACAGGCTTTAACAATATTTGAAATGAGAACTTCTAGAGTTTCAAACTGTATTTAGAAAAGTCAGAGGAACCAGAGATCAAATTGCTAATCTGTTACAGCATAGAAAAAAAAAAAGAAAAAAAGAATATTCTAGACAAACATCTAATTTTGCTTTATTGACTAACACCAAAGCCTTTGATTGTGCAGATCACACAAACTGTGGAAGATTATTAAAGTGATGGGAATACTAGACCTCCTTACCTGTTTCCTGAGAAATCTGTATGCAAGCCAAGAAGTTACATTTAGAAACAGAAATAGAAAAATGGACTTTTTTCCAAATTGAGAAAAGAGTACATCAAGACTGTATATTGTCACCCTGCTTATTTAACTTATACACAGAGTACATCATGAGAAATGCTGGGCCGGATAAAGCATAAGCTGGAATCAGGATTGCCAAAAGACTTATCAATAACCTCAGATATGCAGATGGCACTATCCTTATGGCATAAAGTGAAGAAGAACTAAAAAGCCTTTTGATGAAATTGAAACAGGAGAGTGAAAAAAACTGGCTTAAAAATCAGCATTCAAAAAATGAAGATCATGGCATCCATTCCCATCACCTCATGGCAAACAGATGGGGAAACAATGGAAATAGTGACAGACTTTATTTTCTTGGGCTCCAAAATCACTGCAAATGGTGACTGCAGCCACTAAATTAAAAGACGCTTGCTCCTTAGAAGAAAAGCTATGGCCAACCTAGACGGCATATTTAAAAGCAGAGACATTAGCTTGCTGACGAAGATCAGTATAGTCAAAGCTGTGGTTTTTCCACTTGTTATGTATGGATGTGAGATTTGAACCATAAAGAAAGCTGAGTATCAAAGAATTGATGTTTTGGAACTGTGGTGTTGGAGAAGACTCTTGAGAGTCCCTTGGACTACAAAGAGATCAAATCAGCCAATCCGAAAGAAGATCGGTGCTGAATATTCATTGGAAGAACTGATGCTGAAGCTGAAGCTCCAATACTTTGGTCACCTGATGTTAAGAGCTGACTCTGGAGAAAACCCTGATGACAGGAAATATTAAAGGCAGGAGGACAAGGGGATGACAGAGGATGAGATGGTTAGATGGCATCAGATGACTCAATGGACATGAGATTTTGCAAGCCCGGTGGCGGGGGTAGGAGTTTGGTGGGCGGAGTTGGTGATGAACAGAGAAGCTTGGCATGCTGCAGTCCTTGGGGTTGCAAAGATTTGGATGTGACTGAACTGAACTAAACATGAATAAATATTTATATTATTACCCTAACTACCACTCACTGCAAGTATCTTGTTCTTTAACTTGTTATTTACTTATCTTTCCCCACAGCCCTTCAGCTCCAGAAGAGTAGGAAAGACAGCAGTGAACCCAGAGCATGTGGGCATGGGAGACACAGCTGAATGAATGGATGGCTTCTTCAAAGAGCAATGTGAATCCTGAGGCCATATAATCTATTTCAAGATAGAAAAAATACTTCTTTAATCATGTACCTGATTATTGCTCTATTACTCCTAAGTATCCTCTACATTTCTTAGGTTGAGTCTCCTTTTTCAGTTCTCAATTTATAACATCCTCTCTTGTTATTATATTCTCTTTGCCTCTTTCTCTATTTCTAGAAATTGTGTTTAACTTTGTTCCTGATGTTATTTTACTTTTTCTTAATGTCATTTATGCACTCCCCTGCTTCCAATGCAGTTTAAATTCTCTTAGTCAGTGTTTAATTTCCTTGAACTCTTGCACTATTTCTTTTTTCTTCCATCTCTAGTTCAGCTTGTCATATTCACTTACTTTTCTGCTACATTTTCATAGAAGCTATGTGCTTGCATCCTTTTGAGGACACCAAAGGGTAATGTCCAAACATTCTTCTGTTTGCTATGTGTATCATTTTCTACACACACTTTAATTAAAGCTCCAGGTTAGTTCCATTTACTTATTGTGTGGGTGTTTTAGATCTTTGTATAAGTTGTTACGTCTCTTTTCTGCACCTCACCCAAGGAAAGTGACTCAGGCTGCCTTTGCAGTACTCTCAGGTGCTGTTAGTACCCTGTTTCTCAGGCCTAGACATGAAGAAGGTTAATTTGCTTGACCAGATTTTAGAAAACATGCAAAGTACTTATTTTTTTCTAGGTGAAAGTCATCTTTTCTTAATCTTGTGGCCTACTTCTTTAAACTGATGAAAAATGTACCATCTTTGCACATTCAATACGTACTGCTCCGAGCTGCATCTAGATATTGCCACTTCCATGACCCCTAGATGTGGAGATGAAACTCACAGGATTCAGGGGCAGAGCCTGCCCACTGCCTTGCCTGCTGTCTTCTGGGAGCTATGGTCTGTATCTAGAGGCCCTAATGGTTCTTCACTCGGATGGGGGTAAGGAAAAGATCTGTTTTCAGTGTTGTAGTTTCTACATGGTCCTCAGTCTTAACCTATCATTTTAGAGAAATATTAGTAAAGGTGAGATTAAGGACAGAAACACCATTTTAAACAGAAAAAGTTATTTTTTTTTCCTCCAAGATTAACTTTTAAAATCTGCATGTGGTACTCTTACTCTGATGTCTTCTTTCCTTCTCCTTTTGTTCTTACCTCTTGCTAATTGCTGAAACATTCATCTCTCCTCCCTCTCAACTTACACACCTTCAACACTCTGAGATAAGCTTTCTAGGAGACTGGTGGCCTTCCCTTTGTTACTATATTTTACCTGACATTTTTGGTCTTGTCCATTTCACTTGCACTTCATGGGCTCCTGGACCTGTTCATTATTTATTCTTCTCCCATAAGCACCTTCCCCACCAGTTAAGCTTCTTGCATTCGCCTTGGAGAGAACATCCATCACCTTTCCAGAGATGACTCTTTTGCCCTAAGCTTCCCTCATCCACCTACAGTGCTTGCCCATCACAACTCTCCTCTCCTTTCTGGCTACAAGGGAGACCTTTCCAAGCCCCTTTGTGTTTAGGTGGGACCATGCTACTATATCTGCCCAAAGTAATGAGAGCAAAAGTAACATATTTCACTATTAGACCAAAGTATTTAGAATCCATGTTTTTTTAATAATATTTTTTTTAATTTTAAAATAATTTCAGATTTTTAAAAATTTGTAAAGATAGTACAGAAGATTCCTGTATATTCCATGCCTGTGTGTGTGTGTGTGTATGTGTGTGTGTGTGTGTTTGAATCACTCAGTCATGTCTGACTCTTTGCTATGCCATGCCCTATAGCTCACCAGGCTCTGCTGTCCATGGAATTCTCCAGGCAGAATACTGGAGGAGGTTGCCATTGCCTTCTTCAGGGGATCTTCCTAACCTGGGGATTGAACCAGGTCTCCTGCATTGAAGAAAGATTCTTTACCATTTGAGCCATGTTCCACGCCTAGGTTCTCTTTTATTAAAACTTTACACTACCATGGTAACTTTGTCACAGTTAATAAATCAATACTGACATATTATTAAGATTAATAGACTATTTAAATTTTCTTAGTTTTTACCTAATATCCTGTTTCTGTTCCAGAAATTCATCCAAGATAGAACATCACATTTCATCATTATGTCTCTTCAGACTCCTCTTGGCTCTGACAGTTTTCCAGACTTCCCTTATTTTTAAGTAATCTTGACAGTTTTGAGGTATTTTGTAGTCAAGTATTTTATAGAATGCCCCTCAATTAGAATTTGCCTGATGATTGTCTCATGATTAGACTAGGGCAGTGTGTTTTGTGGAGGTAATACACCATTTTCATCATATCAAGAGTATGTATGATTGACATGTCTTTTCACTGTCAGTGTAACCTTGATCACCTGGCTGAGGCAGTGATTATTAGGTTTCTCCACAGTAAAGTGACTGCTTCCCTTTATTTCTCACACTGTGCCCTATGCTGAGTAACAGCTTACCGTGATGTCACTATGTACCACCCACAATAAAGAGTGTACAGATAAGCTTTGCCTCCTTGGGGCACAAGGTCCCTTCTTTTCCAAGCTCTATTTCCCCTGTTGCCATTGGAAAGAAGTAAATTATTGTTGTATTAAGGTATTGAGGTTTATTTTTTATTACAGCTTAGCCTAATTAATCCTGATTAATACATGTTTTTTTTTTCTATCTGCCTGAATGGTTGTTCCAGTGATACCTTAAACTCAGTATATCTGAAACTGATTTTGTCAAATCTCCTGGAAATGCCTCCTAACTTCTCTATTTACAATCAAATAAATCATGTTATTATTATAAATATCCAGATTCAGAAGTTTAATATGTGTTTACACCACAGAATATAGTCCATGGTTTGTAAAACAACTTCACAAATAATACATTTTTATCATTTATATTCTGCATTACTCAGAGTTCATAGTTGCAACGAGCCAACAGTAAATGAATGACTGCATTAAGAAGAAGAGACAGACTGCTAAGCAGCTTCTCAGATAATTATTGGGAAGGATGGAGAACCAATCTAGGCCACAACTCTAAACAGATGCTGGACATTTCACAGCAATGCTGATGAACTTGGCGATTCTCCATCAGCTCTATTCTTTCTGTCCTACAGCTCCTGATGAATGTATCCATATCACTATTGTCATGAGCAATTTCTCAGCTCCTCCATACTTGTATTATTCTTGCAAAATCCAAAGTTCCAAGTAGTACACTGGCTGAGTCAAGCCTGGGTCACTTGCCCAGATCTAGTTCTTAGGTGATTGGCTGAAGGAATACCTGGCCATCATTTCAGCTAAGATACATACATTTGAGAGTCTCCAAATTAAAGAAGACCATATAGAAAAGGCACACATAAACTACAGTCTTTATTTGACTATTGAAATTTTTGAAAATCAGAAGCTCCATGCCTGCCCGTGGATGTATGTTTAGTGGCAGAACAAATTTCAGACCCAGAATGTCCAAAATTAAAGTCTCTTTATTTTTACCTCTATGCTATACCTAACAGCTTCTCTTTTTTTTAAATATCAATGATGAAAGGGCTTTATTTAGGGTTTTTATTACCAACTATCTAAGCTAATGCAGTAAACTTCAGTCTGGTTCCAAAAACATCAGGAATTCTTTAGTTACATAGAGAAGAGAATTAAAGTTCACTGATATTATTAAGGTTCTCCATAGCCCCGGGATCTCCCTTCACTCCCCTTCATCCCTCTCACTTCACACTTCAGAAATCTCCAACCTAACTGCTTCTCAAAATGAGGTTCTTTATAGTGACCCTTGTGGATCTTGTCACAAATACAGACTCATAATTGACTCCCACTCTGGATCTGATAGAGCAATCTGGAGAACATGGAGTCAAGAGATACCTGAAGTAACAGGAAAGTTTGGCCTTGGAGTACAAAATAAAACAGGGCAAAGGCTAACAGAGATTTTCTAAGAGACTACACTGGTCATAGGAAACACTTTTTTTCCAACAACATAAGAGATGACTCTACACATGGACATCAACAGATGGTCAACACTGAAATCAGATTGATTATATTCTTTGCAACTGAAGATTGAGACGCTCTATACAGTCATCAAGATTGCTGGGAGAAAATAAATAACCTCAGATATGTAGATGAAACCACTCTTATGGCAGAAAGTAAAAAAGAACTAAAAATTCTCTTGATGAAGAGGAGAGTGAAAAATTTGGCTTAAAGCTCAACATTCAGAAAATGAAGATCATGGCATCTGGTCTGATCACTTCATGGCAAATAGATAGGGAAACAGTGGAAACAGTGTCAGACTTTATTTTTGGGGGGTCCAAAATCACTGCAGATGGTGACTGCAGCCATGAAATTAAAAGACACCTATTCCTTGGAAGGAAAGCTTTGACCAACCTAGAGAGCATATTAAAAGGCAGACACAAAGGTCCATCTAGTCAAGGCTATGGTTTTCCCAGGGGTCATGTATGGATGTGAGAGTTGGACTGTGAAGTAAGCTAAGCACTGAAGAATTGATCCTTTTGAAGTGTGGTGTTGGAAAAGACTCTTGAGAGTCTCTTGGACTGCAAGGAGATCCAACTAGTCCATCCTAAAAGAGATCAGTCCTGAGTGTTCATTGGAGGTACTGATGTTAAAGCTGAAACTCCAATACTTTGGCCACCTGATATGAATAGCTGATTCACTGGAAAAGACCCTGATGCTGGGAGGGATTGAGGGCAGGAGGAGAAGGGGATGGCAGAGGATGAGATGGTTAGATGGCATCACTGACTCAACGGACATAAGTTTGGGTAAACTCTGGGAGTTGGTAATGGACAGGGAGGCCTGGCGTGCTGTGGTCCATGGGATCATGAAGAGTCAGACACGACTGAGCATTTGAACTAACTAACTAATACTGTCAGCACAGATAAGACCAGGAGCTGATTGTGGCTCTGATCATGAACTCCTTATTGCAAAACTCAGACTTAAACTGAAGAAAACCACTAGACCTTTCAGGTATGATCTAAATCAAATCCCTTACAGAGAAAGTAACAAATAGATTCAAGGGACTAGATTTGGTAGACAGAGTGCCTAAAGAACTATGGAGGTTTGTGGCATCATACAGGAGGCTGTGATGAAGACTCTCCCCAAGAAAAATGAAATGCAAAATGACAAAATGGTTGTCTGAGGAGATCATACAAATAGCTGAGCAAAGAAGAGAAGTCAATGGCAAAAGAGAAAAGGGAAGATATACTCATCTGAATGAAGAATTCCAAAGAATAGCAAGGAGAGATAAGAAAGCCGTCCTCAGTGAACAATGCAAAGAAATAGAGGAAAACAATAGAATGGGAAAGACTGGAGATTTTCTCAAGAAAAGAAGAGATACCAAGGGGACATTTCATGCAAAGATGGCACAATGGACCTAAGAAAAGCAGGCAGAAAATACTAAGAGGTGGCAAGGATACACAGAACTATGCAAAAGAGACTTTAGTGACTCATATAACCATGATGGTGTGATCACTCACCTAGAGCTAGATATCCTGAAATACAAAGTCAAGTGGGGTGCCTTAAGAAGCATCACTACAAACAAAGACAGTGGAGGTAATGGAATTCCAGTTGAGCTATTTCAAATCTAAAAGATGATGCTGTTAAAATACTGCACTCAATATGCCAGCATATTTGGAAAACACAGCATTGGCGACAGAATGGAAAAGGTCAGTTTTCATTCCAATCTCAAAGAATGTTCAAACTACCACAAAATTGTACTCATCTCACACGCTAGCAAAGAAATACTCAAAATTCAAGTGAGGCTTCAAAAGTACGTGAACTGAGAAATTCCAGATGTTCATACTGGGTTTAGAAAGGCAGAGGAACCAGAGGTCAAATTTCCAACATCCATTGCATCATAGAAAAAGCAAAAATATTCCAGAAAAACATCTACTTCTGCTTTACTGAGTATGCCAAAGCCTTTGACTGTGTGATCACGACAAACTGAAAACTTCTTCAAGAGACAGGAATACCAGACCACCTGACCTCCTGAGAAATCTGTATGCAGGTCAAGAAGCAAAATTTAGAACTAGAAGTGAAACAATGGATTGGTTCCAAATAGGAAAAGGAATATGTCAAGATTGTATATTGTCACCCTGCTTATTCAACTTATATGCGGAGTATATCATTCAAAATACCAGGCTGCATAAAGCACAAGCTGGAATCAAGATTACCAGGAGATATATCAATAACCTCAGAAATGCAGATGATACCCCCTCTTATGGCAGAAAGTAAAGAGAAACTAAGGAGCCTGTTGATGAAAGTGAAAGAGGAGAGTGAAAAAGCTGGCTTAAAAGTCAGCATTCAAAAAACTTAGATCACGTCCTCTGGTCCCATCATTTCATGGCAAATAGATGGGGAAACAGTGGAAACAATGAGAGACTTTATGTTCTTGAGCTCCAGCATCACGGCAGATGGTGACTGCAGCCATGAAATTAAAAGACGCTTGCTCCTTGGAAGAAAACTATGACCAACCTGGACAGCATATTAAAAAGCAGAGACATTACTTTGCCAACAAAGTTCCAACTAGTCAAAGCTATGGTTTTTCCAGTAGTCATGTGCAGATGTGAGAATTGGACCATAAAGAAAGCTGAGCACCAGAGAACTGATGCTTTTGAACTGTGGTGTTGGAGAAGACTCTTTTGAGAGTCCCTTGGACTGCAAGGAGATCCAACCAGTCCATCCTAAAGGAGATCAGTTCTGAATATTCATTTGAAGGATTGATGCCAAAGTTGAAGCTTCAATACTTTGGCCACTTGGTACAAAGAACTGACTCATTGGAAAAGACCCTTATGCTGTGAAGACAGGAGGAGAAGGGGATGACAGAGGATGAGACGGTTGGATGGCATCAGTCACTCAATGGACTTGAGTCTGAGCAAGCACTGGGAGTTGATGATGAACTGGGAAGCATTTTGTGTTGCAGTCCATGGGGTCACAAAAAGTCGAATGTGAATGAGCTCATGACCTGAACTGAACTGGATCTGAATATTTAGCAGGGGAACATAAGCCTTGTATTCAAGAAGCATCTCAGATTATTCTTCTTGAAGTTGGAGAAGCTAGATCTAGTGTATAATAATACCAGAATAATTCCTGTTGTTTAAATATGCCTTGAATTTTTTCATGTCTACATATTTGTTGTCACCATAGTCCATAATGCAGAGAAGTTTCCACCTCATTTTCCCCTATTTTTCACTTACAGACATATCCATACATTCAAGCACAGTCTCCGTGCCACCTTCACTATGAAACCTATCAGCCACCACACACCCAGGTGAACCATCTCTCTTTTCCTGATGCTCTCATGCCTCCTTCCTACTCACCACACACTGTGGTTAAGTGGTCCATCTGTCTCCCTTGCTGCCCTCATCTCTATGAAGAGAGAAACTTTTTTTTTTTAATTCATCAGTGTAGGCTTTCTACATAACAATTGTTCAAATATTTTTGTTGATTTGAATTGTATTGAAGTAGCTGGTGACACAACTGGGAATAAATGGGGAAAGGTCAGCAGCTAGGTGAGATACTTTCCCATCTCTCATTAGAAGACAGGAAAGAAGTTAAATTATAGAGCTGAATTTCACAGTGGACATGGAGCCTGTGGTTGTATCAGATTCTCTATTAGAAAAATGAAATACACCCCCACACACCAGTCACACATATATACCATGAGACATAAAGGGATTTTCTGGGATGTGTTGATATTCCCAGGTTTGATTCACTTATGGAAGCTGAAAATTATTATTTTAGGCTTATAACTGTCATGTCTCCATTCCTCATGCTCTATAAATAAACTGTTAGGCAGCACTTCTGCATCAAAAGCCAGCCCACTATAGTCACTTCTAGAAGCCTTCATCCTACACCTCAAATGACAGCGCAGATTTTCCAGGACCTCTTTGTAAGAACTGGAACCCTATAAGCCAAGCCAAGAACCCAGCTGAGCCCATCCATCAGTGATGGAGCCCATAAATCAGACACACAGAAGACCAGTTTTTGAAATGAGCTGAACCAACGTTATCATACTTAAGGTGGGAGAAGTGTTGGAGAAGTTCTCTGTTTAGGGTCAATTATATGACACTATCATATGCAATAAATACATATTTCCAACAAGAAGCAGACTATAGTGTCTCACATTGTTTATCTGAAGACTAGTTCTTCTCTTCCCTCCTTTTTTCTCTCTCCTTACCTTATTCTATTATTTTTAATTTTTCCTTAAATTCACATAATTTCAGTTAATATGATGATAAGGAACTGGGATTTTCACCAGTTCATCATTTTACTTTCAAGTTAGGTTATACTTGCTGAAAAATTCAAATTAATCCCTGGACTCAACCTTCCCAGGGAAGACAGTGAGAGAGAACAGAGATCTCCAGACTCCATCTGGAGTTGACCTGGGGCTGTAGGTTAGCCACAGTACCATTTAAGATATGGGATCATACTGCTAAGTCAAGCTTGTGTTGGGGAATCAGATCTAGCTGCATCGTACCCACTACATACTTCAGTGGGGAATGTCCTTCCATCACTAGCAAAGTCAGCCTGTTTCACTGGACTGTTTGTCCATCCCTTTCCTGTCTGACACTGTGTGGATTATTACCACAGGATTATTACCCTTCTGCAGGATTATTACCCCATGGTCTCACAACATATCTAAGTTCATTCTCATGCATTTATGTCTTCTAGAAAATAATCAAAGTGATACAACATGAAGGTCCAAAAAAGCTGAAAGTAAAAGAAAAAACAATGTGATATAATATTACATAGACTAAGAATCATGCCTAAATACTGGGAAAGTTCCTTGTGACTCAGAGGCTGAAAGAACTTCCTGTGGGCTTCCTATGAAGCAGAGTATTAAAGGTCAGTTCTGGGCCTAAGTGATCTCCTAAGAGATGGCCAGCACTTTGAGGAGGCAGCATTTGAAGGCAGGTAAAGGCAGGTTGACAAGAAGCTGTGCAGCATTCAACAAATCACTTCACCTCTCTGAGCCTCAGGGTCCTCATTTGTAAGTGTGGAATCTGTCACCTTCCTTTCTTGGCCTTTTGAGATTTTCTTTCTTTCTTTCTTTCTTTCGAATTTATTTTTATTACTACTAAGGAGATGAAAGCATGGATGTTCTAATTTTAATTGGGACATAACTGGGCAAATATCTAAGAATCTCAAAAGAAAACAGTCAGCCTCCAACTTTGAGCATATTTAATTTCACTGATGCCCCCTTTTCCATAGCTTCTCTTGTGCCTTCTGAAAATGGTTGTAAAGTCTCTACTAACTAAGCATTCTACTGAGTGGTACTCTTGGTAATACTCTGGTGTAAAGACATCATCCTGGGTCTCAAAGATGAAAAGAGGAAAGGGATAGTCAGAGAAGGAGTGCTTGGTGGTTTCCAGGCACTGGGCTGCAACCACATGTTGTGTTTAAAACAATCCTTCCTAAATGATTTTTATCACCTCATTTTCAGATAAAGACAATGAGGCTCACAGTTGAAACATGTTAATAAGTAATTTTTCTACAATGAATGTGTGCAAATTGTTCAGTTCAATTCAGTTGCTCAGTCGTGTCCAACTCTTTGCGACCCCATGATTTGCAGCACCCCAGGCCTCCCTGTCCATCACCAACTCTCAGAGTTCACTCAGATTTGTGTTCATCGAGTCAGTGATGCCATCCAGCCATCTCATCCTCTGTCGTTCCTTTCTCCTCCTGCCCCCAATCCCTCTCAGCATCAGTCTTTTCCAATGAGTCAACTCTTCACATGAGGTGGCCAAAGTACTGGAGTTTCAGTTTCAGCATCATTCCTTCCAAAGAAATCCCAGGGTTGCAAAGTGTAGATGTCTAAAAACCACAACTAACATAAAAATAAGGCTAGAAGATGTGACAGTTATACTGGTGATGAGACACTGTATGACACAATTTCAATGCTGTTGAAAATCAAGCATTCTGGAGTCTGGGAAGGACAGAGAGCATCGTGTTCTAAGTTTAGAGGATACACATGACAGAGGCTGTCCTGAGCTAACTTCAAGCCAGGTGCACATGGAAATGAAGAGCTTGGTGTGGCAAAGTGTAGAAATGTGGAGGTCATTCATCCCCCACCTCCCTTCCTTCCATGGGTTCCCTAGAAGCAGAGCCTGAGACAAAGACTCAAGTAGAAGAAACTTAATTAGAAGGTGATCCTGGGAAGTAGAAATGAGAAGGAAATGAGTGTGAGATACAGGAGGAGGAAAGAAGCCATAAAGCATGTCACTGACATGTCTCCTGAGGGTACAGGGACAATTTTACTAGAACCCCTGAGAAGCACACAAAATGCCTCCTGGAACACCCAGTCCCCCATGCCCCAGAAGGCAGGAGAATGGCCACTTATCATTGGGCTGGCTCCCACTGAGTGTAACTTGCTGTGAACATATTTCCCTTATCTGGAGTCAACATCAAGAGTCTTGTTAAGACAGCAAGGAAGGATAATGCATGAGATAAGTCTGAGCTCCCATGGAACCATCCACTGCACCTACATTTGAAGTCAGTGAGGCTCTGAGGGGTATGACGGACACCAGAAGTGTCGGCTTCATGGATAAAGAGAAAGCTTAGAAATCACTAAATAAAGAAGATGAGCCATCTGAGCACTATCTACTGCTTCTCCTGTCACAGTTACCGAGCTCCTGGAAAATCACTAATAATTGATAAATAGCTGTTGAACAAAATCCAGTGATGTATGCAAAGTGTTCAGTTCATATATATAAAATATGCTTTGTGATCCCAAAATATAGAACTGGGATATATAGGTTGCAACTATAGGAGGCTAATTTTCACAAGGAGGTAATTCAAAGTAGAGTCTTCTTTGTGGGGGTAGGGTTGCGAACTGGGGCAGCGTGATGGTCTGGCAGGAATATTGTAGAATAACTTTCTACACACAAAAGAAAAGTGAAAGAGATGATTCTTAGGTCCTTCTGCCTATAAATATCTTTGTTCTATGTGATTCAGAAAAACAAGATCCTACAATGAAAGAAAAATAACAAAATCAATGGTGGCTGGATTTCCACAGGTAAAGCTATTAAACTCCGGTGAGATAATGACCATGATAGATTGTGGGTTCCATTTTTTAACTATTGCTCTTATCTAAGATCTCTGTAACTTTGTCCTATTCCAAAAGGGGTAACTGAGGAAACTGCTGCTGCTGAGGATTGAGAGAAAGAAAAGAAGGAAAAAGGGCCTTTGGACATGTAGCTGTTACAGCTTTGGGAGGCCTTTATGACTGTGTGTGTCTATTACTTCTGATTCAGTTTCCTCCTCTTGTAATTCTAAGTCCTTCTTCCATGGTCAGCTCATGGCACCTCCTGGAGGCAGCCCTCCACAACTGTCACTGGATTACTGTGTTCTTCCTGGAGCTCCTTTTGCTCTTTATAACCCCCCTTCACCCCATGCCACATAGCCCAGATCACATTGCAAAATATAGCCAATTTGCTGCTCCACTACCTCCCTCAGCTGTGAGCTTCCACTGATCAGAGACTCAGCTATGACTTTTCCACTCTGTGTTCAGAGCATTTAGAAAAGTTGTGGTTTAGGTGCTAAATCATATCTGACTCTTTTGTAACCCCATGGACTGTAGCTTGGCAGCCTCCTCTGTTTATGGGATTTCCCAGGCAAGAATACTGGAGTGGGTTGCCATTTCCTTCTCCTGAAAAGCTATAGGACTGGGTAAATACTTGTAGAATGAATGAAGGACTGAGTAAACATCTCATTAAACTTCTTGACCATTAAACAAAATGAACAAGACAAACCTTCTTATTTTTTATATTTAGACAGGAAATTCAAGCATAGAGACTAAGCTGGGAGCTTGACCTACTGGCCTCTCATCCAGAGGCCTCTCCTTAAAAGGGATCCAACTGGGCCCAGGGCTTTTCTATCGAGCTGATGGTAAGAAATTGTCTGTAGCATGGGGAGCAACTGTCAATCTCCCTGCAGACAATTAGCTCACAAAAATGGGGAGGTGAGAGGAAGTGACTTTCCCAAGTCACAGCCATCCTGGAGACCTGTTAGATTCAGATGTCCCACGAAGTAGCAGGAGCTCATTGGGCCTCATCATTCAGGGTGTGCATACTGGCCAAAGTAGGCAGCTGAATTTCATCCAACAGAGTCAGACCCATTAAGTGTATGTGGAGTTTGGGCCTCTGGCAGCTGCATCAAATCAATATTTCCAAGGATCCCTGCCCTCTGGGAGAAGCAGCTGTCTCTGTGTGCAGCTCCTGTCTGGGCCCCAGGGCACCAGCAAGAGGAGGGTTTTAGTCTTCACTTTATCAAGAGTGTATCTAGGGGCAGGTTCATTGGGAACTATGGATTCTGTCTTGGAGTCTACTTGGAGACTACTGGCAATTTGGTTTAAAGTTGGTGCCCTGTGTCACAGAGCATAGGGTATCCAGAAAGATGGTTTCTCATAAATCAGCAACCTGTGTAGAAAAGGAAGCCTCCTTCCAAACTCACAGTAATCCAGGTAAATCACTTCTTAAGTCCTACCACTGACACAGTGGTTGCTGAGCCCCATTTTCTCATCATAAAATGAAGATAGCAATGTTTACATTGTAGGATTTCCTATAAGAATTAGAAATAATACACTGATGCCTATCACCCAGCAGATGTTAAGTAATGATAGTTTCTGCTTTTATTTGGAAACAGAACATAAACTTCAGTGAGAGTTTCACTGACATGTTCTAGTGGCACACATATCAAGAATTACAATGTAGAAGTGATGCTCTGGAGTTTCTGCCTGTAACCCAGATAAAGTAAGAGAAACCAGATTTATCCTCCTGTCAGAAACAAGAGCAACAAATGGACAAAATATATGAAGTAACAGGTTTAAGACACAAAATATTAAGCAAAGGATAGGGATCTCTGGCAAATGAAAACCAGATGAGATGAGACTTCTGACACAGTTCACTTCTCTGGAAAACTTCCAGGTGTTTGAGGAGAAAAAGGGAGCTGATGCAGAGTACAGACGTTTCCCTGAGCTGAGGAGACTGTGTTGCAGATCCATGGGGGCCAATACAGCTGGAGTTCATGGGACAGAGCACACAGATGAGACAGAGCACACAGATGAGAGGGCTGCTGGGAAAGAGAATTGTGAAGATGCATAGAGAGTTCAGCCTAATTGTTCAGAAGAGTGCTGGTACATACATTCATGTAAGAAGACTAGTCAAAAATGACAAAAAGCCTGGCCTAACAGGCAAGAGGACATACTACCATTGTCTGTTCCCTCTCGCCAAACCAGAAAACCCATAATTCATGGGTCACTGAGGAGGGAACTCAGAAAGATGGTGTCTTAATAACAGAGATAATTAACTGCAGACTAAGTACCACTTCTGTCCTGTCTCACAAACCTTAAAAGCAAACCAGGAAAAAAGCTTTCCAAGTAACTTATACAAATGCACACACATACACATACACACAAGCAAACTCAGGAGGAACAGTGATCAGTTCAGTTCAGTTCAGTCACTCAGTCATGTTCGACTCTTTGAGACCCAATGAATCACAGCACGGCAGGCCTCCCTTTCCATCACCAACTCCCAGAGTTCACTCAGACTCACGTCCATCGAGTCAGTGATGCCATCCAGCCATCTCATCCTCAGTCGGCCCCTTCTCCTCCTGCCCCCAATCTCTCCCGGCATCAGAGTCTTTTCCAATGAGTCAACTCTTTGCATGAGGTGGCCAAAGTACTGGAGTTTCAGCTTCAGCATCATTCCTTCCAAAGAAGACCCAGGGCTTATCTCCTTTAGAGTAAACTGGTTGGATCTCCTTGCAGTCCAAGGGACTCTCAAGAGTCTTCTCCAACACCACAGTTTAAAAGCATCAATTCTTCAGTGCTCAGCTTTCTTCACAGTCCAACTCTTACATCCCTACATGACTAGTGGAAAAACCATAGCCTTAACTAGACGGACCTTTGTTGGCAAAGTAATGTCTCTGCTTTTGAATATGCTATCTAGGTTGGTCATAACTTTTCTTCCAAGGAGTAAGTGTCTTTAATTTCATGGCTGCAGTCACCATCTGCAGTGATTTTGGAGCCCCCCAAAATAAAGTCTGACACAGTTTCCAGTTTCCCCATCTATAAAAATATATTAACAAAATGATATTCAGCAGAGTTTGAATTCACCTGAGATACAAACAATCAAGGAAATACAAACCTACAGTAAGAAAAAAAAAATCAATCAAGCAAAACTGACCCAAAACTGATAGATATTAGAATTAACAGATACATTTACTAAGCAGTTATCACAACTTTATTTTATATGGCAAAATGGTTTAAAGGAGATAAGGAAGACATTGCAAACACAAATTAAACTTCTAGAGTTTAAAACCACAATGTTTGAAGTAAAAAAATATACACTGGATGAGATTAATAGCATTAAATACAGTGGGGAGAAAAGAATGTAAACATTAAGGAAAATGCTGGAATTGCAAAAGGAAACATAGAAACACAATTAAAGAATAAAAAAATGTATCAGTGATTGAGAGTTAGCTTCATGCAGCCTAGTGCATGCTGTCACGTCTCACTCTTTGTGACCCCATGAGCCGTAACAGGCTCCTCTCTCCATGGAGTTTTCCAGGCAAGAATACTGGAGCATTGTCACTTACTGCTCCAGGGCATCTTCCCAGTCCAGGGGTTGAAACTGCATCTCTTGCATCTCCTGCATTGGCAGGTGGGTTCTTTATCATTTGAGCCACCAGGGAAGACCTGAAGTAGCCTAACATACATGCAATTGGAATTCCTGAAGAGAGATGGTATGTGACAGATAAGTGTTGAGGAAGAAAATCAGAGATGGTCAGACGGTCAGACCCAACTATGTGCTGGGGTTTCCCAGGTGGCGCTAGCAAAAAAGAATCTGCTTGCCAGGGCAACAGATGCAAGGGGCCCAGATTTGATCCCTGGGCTGGGAAGATGCCCTGGAGAAGGAAATGGCAACCCACTCCAATATTCTTGTCTAGGAAATCCCATGGATAGAGGAGCCTGGTAGGCTACAGTGCATGGGGTCACAAAGAGTCGGACATGATTGAGTACTTTACAGCAGCAGCAACTATGTGTTGCTTATAAGAATGGCTGGTGAAAAGGAAAAAGATGGAAAAAGATGTGCTATGATGATATCAAATGAGAGAAATCATGAATGGCTTCATTCACTTTGTATTCAGATTTTTCATTGGGCTTTCATGCAGACTTACGTACTTAAGTACTGGTCCAGTTTCATGCTTCAAGTCCTGCCCAGATTGAGATCTGCTAAAAAAAACTCACCCCTAGGCCTTGGTCTCTTCTTCTCTATTCCCTTTGCCCTGACTGATTACGTTCCTTCCCAAACTCGGCTGCAGTTGCCCCTACCATAACTCCTGCAGGTCCACAGGAGTTTACAACACCCCATCCTGAGGTTATCAAAATGTACTTTAACATCTCACCCCATGCTGGTATCTCCACATTCCCTATCTGGTCTTGCTACCACCTCCCATTCATGATAGACCTCCATGCCAGAGTTTCATCTGCTCCATCACATCCTGTCCACATTTCTCTGCCATTTTGCAGCTAAGCTCTATAGCTATGTTGATGTTGGCTCTGCTGCTTTGCAAGTTTTCAGTAAACCCAGTCTCTGACCTAACCCTGACCCATGCCACATCTTGGTGTTGGTAACTTTTGTTCATTTCTGAGTCCTGGGACCTGCTGACCTTCGTTGGGCCATTCTTATCTCCTTGAAGTCACCAGGTATGCATCAACATAGTCACATACCAAGTGGGGCCCTGTTGGCATCTAGTCAAACAAAAGATGGTAAAAATCTCCACCCTCAGAATAGTTTTCATATTGAACTCTGACAGAAGAAGAGATAATTTGTTATGGCTACTGCCACAGGGCTTGTAAAAATATTCTCTTCTCGGGTGTGTTCTTGCCACTGTGGGTTTCTGAGATGTGTACAGGCAGAAGAGCTAGTAAGTCCCCAAGGGAAACATTTATCAAAAGAGAAATATCCATATTGAAGGAAACTGCAGGAATCTGGCTCCCTTGTGTGGGAAAAAATTAGCATATAAACATAGGGTCCCAGATGGCAGCAATTCATTGCATTGAATAACACAGGCCAACTGCTACAGGTGAGGACTAGAGGTCTGCACAGAGAGGTAGCCAGGCTCAGACCCACAGGAGGACAAGAGTGCATGGGATACACGGACTGGTGGTGGATACTGGCCAAGATTTGCCACATCTGGGAATTGCCCATCCCCTACATGCCATCCCAAGGCGTTTGTGTGCAGACAGCTGATTAAGCTGTGTTGTGCAGGGAAGATGTTTTCTTTCTCTCCCTGGAACTAGGGTTTTGATTCTGGTAGATATAAATAGAGCAGGTTCTGGTGCTGGCTATGCATCAGAGTTACCTGAGAGCTTGCTAAATATATAGATCTGAGAATCAGAATCTTCAGGGATGAGGCCAAGGAAGCTTCATCTTTCACTCCTCCTGTAGGGAAAGAGCAAATCAGCCAAGATGGTGGTGGTCAGGCTCTCCTGCCCCATGCCCTCTCACTCTTGCCCCATGTTTTGTAAATAGTGATGATGTAACAGCTAAGATTCACAGGAGTTTACAACACCCCATCCTGAGGTTATCAAAATGTACTTTAACATCTCACCCCATGCTGGTATCTCCACATTCCCTATCTGGTCTTGCTACCACCTCCCATTCATGATAGACCTCCATGCCAGAGTTTCATCTGCTCCATCACATCCTGTCCACATTTCTCTGCCATTTTGCAGCTAAGCTCTATAGCTATGTTGATGTTGGCTCTGCTGCTTTGCAAGTTTTCAGTAAACCCAGTCTCTGACCTAACCCTGACCCATGCCACATCTTGGTGTTGGTAACTTTTGTTCATTTCTGAGTCCTGGGACCTGCTGACCTTCGTTGGGCCATTCTTATCTCCTTGAAGTCACCAGGTATGCATCAACATAGTCACATACCAAGTGGGGCCCTGTTGGCATCTAGTCAAACAAAAGATGGTAAAAATCTCCACCCTCAGAATAGTTTTCATATTGAACTCTGACAGAAGAAGAGATAATTTGTTATGGCTACTGCCACAGGGCTTGTAAAAATATTCTCTTCTCGAGTGTGTTCTTGCCACTGTGGGTTTCTGAGATGTGTACAGGCAGAAGAGCTAGTAAGTCCCCAAGGGAAACATTTATCAAAAGAGAAATATCCATATTGAAGGAAACTGCAGGAATCTGGCTCCCTTGTGTGGGAAAAAATTAGCATATAAACATAGGGTCCCAGATGGCAGCAATTCATTGCATTGAATAACACAGGCCAACTGCTACAGGTGAGGACTAGAGGTCTGCACAGAGAGGTAGCCAGGCTCAGACCCACAGGAGGACAAGAGTGCATGGGATACACGGACTGGTGGTGGATACTGGCCAAGATTTGCCACATCTGGGAATTGCCCATCCCCTACATGCCATCCCAAGGCGTTTGTGTGCAGACAGCTGATTAAGCTGTGTTGTGCAGGGAAGATGTTTTCTTTCTCTCCCTGGAACTAGGGTTTTGATTCTGGTAGATATAAATAGAGCAGGTTCTGGTGCTGGCTATGCATCAGAGTTACCTGAGAGCTTGCTAAATATATAGATCTGAGAATCAGAATCTTCAGGGATGAGGCCAAGGAAGCTTCATCTTTCACTCCTCCTGTAGGGAAAGAGCAAATCAGCCAAGATGGTGGTGGTCAGGCTCTCCTGCCCCATGCCCTCTCACTCTTGCCCCATGTTTTGTAAATAGTGATGATGTAACAGCTAAGATAACTTATGAACTATCCGCTTGGCCATGGACTACTTTTGTTCTGTAAGCATATATAAGCTCCACCTGAAAAAGACCTGGAGGCTGTGCTGGGGCTACGCTGTGGCTGTGTTATGGCAGTGAGCCTGCATTATGGCTGTGTCCACTGGATCAACCCCGAGAGAAGAGAATACAGCATGTCTACTGCTGCTACAGCTGCTGCACTAGCCCAGAGAAAATAAACATGTGTGCAGCTCCTAAGGCTCCTAGAGTTTTCTTCCAGCTTCCCTGCTTACACTCAGTTCAGTGAACAGTAAGATACAGCAAGATAATTGCTGTAGTAAATAAGACAACTCCCCACCCGCAATAACCATCAATCTGGCAGAGATTAGAGTCGGGAGCCACTGGGCTGAAGTTATTTAAACCAAATTCATTTTCTCCACCTGGTCCAGCTGGGGTCAGGTATAGCTCTAGTAATACAATATTTGATCATTTTCCTTTCATTTGCAGGTCATGAAGACAAATGTCTACCCAGAGCAACAACATAGCTGAGTTGAAGAAATGGTTCCAACTCATTATTATCAGTATCTAAGTTATTTTTGCCCATATTTTCCCTGTTAAGTGTCCTTTGGGCTCAAAGACAAGGCCCTGAGCTGACAAAACTTAGACAGACGCAGCCCAGGGTACTAGTGAGCAGTTTCCTCTGGAGTATCTTAGTTATGAAGACAAAATTATGAAGACAAAAATCCATTGGTGTTTTAAAAAATCCAGATGCCAGAAGCAGGTAGAAGACAGCAGCATGCATTCATTAATTTACCCACCATCTGCTCTTCTGTCTATCCATACATCCATTGACACATTACTTCACTCAGCCTCCAGTTCAATCATGTAAGGAGTCAATGGACACAGATTGCTACAATGTGCTCAGTAGTGAAGAGCACAGTTCAATATACCTGGTCTTTGCCCTCAGGGTACAGTCTCCTCCAGGAATGGTGAGTGACAGGTATGCCATCCTCCACATACTCTTAACCATGCAGACATGCATTCTTTCCCAAAGAATTCATATGTAGCCTCAGGATCTTTCAAAGCAGAGCAGTGGGAAGCTGCTGCCAATTGTTGTAGCTGAAAAGCAAAATAGAATTGGTTCCTATACTTATTGCAGAAGTGGAAAGAGGAGGAAATTAACATTATTGGATATTGTACCCATTAGATGCACAATATCTCTTTTAATTCTCAAAATACCTTAATCATTCATACAAATACCCCTTTTAACTAAAGAAAGTGAGATTTGAGAGACAATGCTATTTAGCCAGAACTGGGACTGAATTTGGATTTGATCTCAGGTGTGTCTGGAGCTAGAGTATGCTGGTTCCCTTTATCGGGCCATGCTGTCCCCAGTGCATGCCCAAAGTTGACCAGATGGAGCTAGGTGAGGGGGTGACAGTAGCCTGTCACACCCATGTGGGCTTGCAGGTACGAGGGCCTAGATTGCTGTGTCTGGAAAGAGAGAGTCAGGCTGAAATGATGCTCAAATGGATGTAGAAAGCCTCTTGCTCTGTTGCCCCAGGTGCTGGGGCAGGAGCCTCTCTTCTGGAGGAAAGAATCACAGCATAAGATGGGGGGGGGCGGAATACCAGATGATAGTTAAGGGAGAACTTTGGACCAGAGAAGAAGTTCCACTAAAATGAAGTTTATATGTGGATACAAGTAACTAGAAACACTGAGCAGTGATGTAGGCAAATATCTTTCTAGTACAAATAATATATGGCCTAGTTTTTGATGTTTCTGAATTTTTTATGCTACTACATTAAAGCATTGGCCATACATGAGGCCTTAGCAGATAGGACTAAAGCAGTAGTATGGTGAACATGGGCATCATCTTGACAGGAAGGTGCAGAAAAGCAAGGCCTCTGACAGGGTTTCCTCACAGCCATATGCTGGGCTGGTGACAGATGGCACACCCAGGAGCCCGGTGATATTTTTCACATTCTGTGTGAATAATCTGGCCATGAAGAGGAACAGCTGGTCTGGGCTAGGTGGCAACTTCACTTTTTCTTTCTTTTACTTCAGGATTTAGGGTTTGTTGGAGAGTTAGAGATGCCTCAGTTGACTGCAGTTTATAAAAGTGCACTGTTGTACCTCCCAATTCTCCAGAAGCAAAAGTAATGCTAGTAAGTTTACCATATGGGCTCATGACTCCTTTCCATTGTCACAGGGGCCTGGAGAAGTTTGGAAAACACATAATCATATATTCATAGCACTTTTTCCTTTGGTTAAAATCCAACTGGACAAATAGCTTCCATTTTGTCCCAATATTTTTAGATAGATTCCCTACTATGACTTAAACATGCTTTTTAATACTAAAAAGCAGAGACATTACTTTGGTAACAAAGGTCTGCATAGTCAAAGCTATGGTTTTCCAAGTAGTCATATATGGATATGAGAGTTGGACTGTAAAGAAAGCTGAGTGTGGAAGAACTGATGCTTTTGAGCTGTGGTGTTGGAGAAGACTCCCAAGAGTCCCTTGGACTGTAAGGAGATCAAACCAGTCAATCCTAAAGGAAATCAGTCCTGAATATTCACTGGAAGGACTGATGCTTAAGCTGAAGCTCCAATACTTTGACTGCCTGATGCAAAGAACTGACTTAATGGAAAAGACCCTGATGCTGGGAAATATTGAAGGCAGGAGAAGGAGATGACAGAGGATGAGATGGTTGGATGGTATCAGCGACTCAATGGACATTAGTTTCAGCAAGCTCCAGGAGTTGGTGACAGACAGGGAAGTCTGGAGTGCTGCAGTCCATCGGGTTGCAAAGAGTTGGACATGGCTGAACTGAACTGATCACTCAAACAAGAAACCAAATAGACAGCAATAAAGAAAAATACATCCACTCATTGTGGCATGGCAGAACAATTATTTGGTCTTTGCCATTGCTGTTCAGGCTTCCAGGTGGCATTAGTGGTAAAGAACCCACCTGCTAATGCAGGAGACATAAGAAATGTGGGTTTGATCCCTTGGTTGGGAAGATCCCCTGGAGAAGAGCATGGCAACTCACTCCAGTATTCTTGCCTGGAGAATCTCATGGACAGAGGAGCCTGGTGTGCTACAGTCTCTAAGGTCCCAAAGAATCAGACATGACTTAGGCAACTTAACACACAGCATACACATCCATCTTCAGGCCCCCTTTACCACTTGCTATTCATGCTTCCTACTTATAGGAAAGCCCCTTCATCACTCCAAGTCTAGGCTTAGAAGCAATAAAAGTGTTGCACACTCCCAGGCCTGAGGAGTGTCTGTTAAAACTTTAGGAGCCTTAAGATTGCATCTTGCCAGCCAGATGCTCAGGAAGGATGACAGGTAGTGTGGTCATAACACACAGACTGTCAGGAACTGTTGTGTGCACATGGTTAGGGATAAAAATTTGGGTGGGTATCCTGGTGACCACAGAGTAGAAAAGGCTGAAGTGATAAGTTTTCCTTCCCAAACCAAAGGCATTTATATAGGCCCTGCCCTCTAATAGATGATATTTAATAGGCATAAATACATGGGTAATACATGAGCAAATCAATATATTTATTTTTATATTTCTCACCTCTTGCCTTCTCTAGGCACATTTCTTTTTGTTTTCTCTGTTTGGTTTTGGGTGGAAAGTCAGAAGCTGTGGGTCTGAGTTTTGGTAACCCTTTTGGAGCAAAAAAAAGTTTTCAGAAAGCTCTTCCTATAAATTGATCCCTTGGAAACCTTCTCCATCTGAGCTCAGTTTTTTCAAATGTGTCTAAGAGCCTCATGATATGTAATTCTTTGAAAAAAAAAAAAAAAACCCAGCTTGAAACACATACATTGAAGTTCTCCCCCTGATACATACCTTATCTTTACACAGTCAGAAAGTTAGCATCTTCGTTTCAAGAATTTCCATCTCGAGTTTTGATTTTCATCTCAGTTGATGCCTGAATCTGTAAAGAGCTCTGAGAACACAAGGCTGAACTCTGAGAATGCCTTGTCAAAGCCTACTAGTGCTTTTTTGGGAGGGCTGTTACTCTGTTAATATTTAAATGGGAATTGTATCCAGGATTAAAGCTCTTTCAGACTTTCATGTCCTGACAAAATGAAGTCATAAGAATTAGATTTATCCACCTTCATGAAACATCAAAAAATACAGAAAAAACACATGGAACAATTACTATCAAGATAGTAGTCAGCAAAGCTCTGAAGTAAAGTGACTCCAGAGAAGTGGGGATAAAACAATAACAGCTTGAGCCCTAGGGTTGTCCCAGATTACCAGCTGGAGAAGGGGTTTAGAATACAGTACCAAGATGGGGAACCCTGGAGAACCTGCTGGTGGACCTGAGTCAATTGAACAGAAGCCACCTCAGGAGTCAGCAAGGCAGTGTGAGTTAATGAGGCAGAGCCCAGGAGGAGAGAGCTGCACAGACAGAAGTAGAAATCTTCATAGGGAGTGGTCCAGGATTCAGCTGCATACTGATCAGTTAGTTCACACACATGAGGAAACTAATCAAAGTATGGGGATAAGCATCTGAAAAAATCGTGGAGAAGGGTGCCTGGACTCTAAACAGATTTCAGTATACTGCTTGATGCCAAAAGCCAGAGCAGAAAATCTTATGATTAATAGGGCATCAGTTAGAGTTCTAAGAAGATTCTTGCTTCAATAGTGGTGAGAATTAGCCTTAGACTTTGTATGGGCACTAAAAACAAGTCATGAAGTGACTAAAGTGTGTCAATCAACTTAACTGTGTCCCAGAAAGAAAAAAAATCAAGAGTACTTATAGGAATACAAAAGTATTCAGCACCCCAAAAATCAAAATTTAAATGTTTGACAGTGAAATGTGAATGTCATGAAAGGCATGAAAAGAAGCAGAAAAGCACAGCCCATGAGGAGAATAAGAGATAAAAACTAAAGGTATAAAGTAAATGACAAGTATTACTGTACAACATGGGGAATACAGCCAATATTTTTAATAACTACAAATGGAGTATAACTTTTAGAAGTTGTGAATCACTATATTGTACTCCTGTAACTTATATAAATGTGTACAATAACTTTACTTCATTTAAAACAAAAATTTTAAAAATTGTTGCTTGCATTTAAAAGGCCTTTGAAATAGAAAATATGGTTGAGAAGCTTTTTTGGTGGAAAATGTGGAAATAAAAGACATACTTATAGGATGCTTGGAGCTGGTGTACGGGATAATCCGGGGAGATGGGGGGTGGAGAAGGGAGGTGGGAGGGGGCTTTAGCATGAGGAGATTGTGTACACCTGTGGCTGATTCATGTCAATGTATGGCAAAACCAATACAGTACTGTAAAATAGAATAAAGTATTAAAAAAAAACACTTTATTTGAAAAAAAAAATGGACTTAAGGCTCTGGATTCAGGTAAGATGCATTTGACAAATTTCTTTCCATTCTTCCCTTCAAAAACACTTAAAAACACTGAGCATTATAGATCTAACTCTGAAAGATGGAGCAAAGGGGATAGACTGGATAGGAGCCTTAGGAATTGGAATTGAGAAGTGATATAGCGCTAAGTTTCTTGGGTCTTCCTTTTGGGTAGTGTTATACAGTGAATGCTGAATAATTTAGCATCTGAGAAATGCCAGTGGGCACAAACAAACAAACCAAAACCCCTACTGGGGTGGGTTTGAAAATGTGATGTAGGTAGCTGGGACCTTCATCCTTAGCTGATGGTATAAAGACCTGACTCGCAGTGTAGTGTCAGGTATGCCATGTGGGAAGCAGCAGAAAGTTACCTTTCTCCCAGCAAGTGCAGGGTAGCAGAGAGCTGGGGGGCCAGTAGGATAGCCATCCATCATTAGAAGCCAGGGAGTCCAGAAGGGAGGGGCACAACATTATTTCAAAGCACAGATAGAAAAGAACAGTCATCCCAGAATTATTCTGAATTGATAAAATTACCTTCAGGATTAAATAAATTGTAAAAAATTTGAAAAGAGAAAAACAGTAAAGAAGTCTATAAAAGTGTTGATTCTCTGGAAAAAAAATCAATAAAATTGAAAAATCTCTAACAAGACTATGTATATATGCATGTGTGTGTGTGAGTTTGTACACAAATCACCAATATTAGGATGACATAGGAGATATCATAAAACACACTACAGTTATTTGGAGGATAATAAGAAAATCTATGAGTAATTCTATACATATAAATATGCAATGTAGACAGAAATGTATCAATTCCTCAAAAAGCACCAACTACCACAACATACATAGTATGAAATAGGTCATTTGAATAGCACTATAAATTAAAGGAAGTTGAATTTGTAATTTAAAATCACTAGAAATGAAATATCCAGGTCCAGAAAGTTTTGCTGGAGAATCCTACACACAAAAATATTAATTCTATACAAATTCTTCCAAAAATTACAAAAGAAGTAAGATCTTTCCAATTCTGTTTATGAGGTCACTTGCCCTGATATCAAAGCAAAGACAATATAAAAAGAGGAAGGAAAGAAATTGCAAACCAATATCTTTAATGAATATAGACAATTAAAATCCTTAAGGAAATATTAGCATATAGAATTCTGCATTATATAGGCATATGTATGCTGCTAAGTCACTTCAGTCGTGTCTGACTCTGTGTGACCCCATAGACGGTAGCCCACCAGGCTCCCCCATCCTTGGGATTCTCCAAGCAAGAACGATGGAGTGGGTTGCCATGTCCTCTCCAATGCATGAAAGAGAAAAGTGAAAGGGAAGTCACTCAGTTGTGTCCAACCCTCAGCGACCCCATGGACTGCAGCCTTCCAGGCTCCTCCGTCCATGGGATTTTCCAGGCAAGGGTATTGGAGTGGGGTGCACTGTGACAAAGTCAGGTGTATTTGTAAGACTGGTTAAATATTAATATTTAAAACTCTACCAATGTACTGGACAATATTAACAGATTAAACAGAAAAATCACAGCCATGTTAATTCACCCACAAGACAAAATCCAATATCTATCTACTCTAACAAAAATGACACAATAGAAAAGCAGTTTGAGAGAAACATCCTCAGCTTAATAAAGCACAGTCAACAAAAACGCTTCACCTAAAATAACATTTAATGGTGAAAGACTGAATTCTTTCCCATGAACTGGGAAGAAGATAAGAATGTCTCTACACATCACTAGTATTCATCCTAGTACTGGAAGTCCTATACAGCAAAATAAAGCAAGTAAAAGGGAATAAAACACATAGGGTTTAGAGTAGTAGATCAATTGCACTGCCCTTCTTTGTAGATAACATAATAGTGTATGTAGAATATTTCAAGGAATTTACAAAAAAAAAAAAGACCAAAAAAACAAAACCCCCAAACTAATGAGTGAGTCCAACAAGGTCGCAGGATATGTTTTCAATATGAAAATAACCAGCTTTCTACATGTGAGCAATGAAAATTAAAAAATAAAATATTTAAAATTACTAATAAAATGAAAAAGATATAAATCTAATAAGCATACATCATTTATATTTTGAAAATTCCAAAATGTTAATGAAAGCCATCTAAAAGGAGCTCAATTATTGGAGAGATATATGATTTTCATGGACTAAATAGTTCAATGTAGCAAACAGGTCAATATTCTCAAAACTAATATACAGGTTTAACACATTTTTAAATTAAATGCCAGTAAGTGTTTGGGGTTTATTCTGGTAGGTATTGCCAAGATTTTACTAAAATATATTTGTAAAGGGTAAGGAACTAAACTAGATAAAATAATTTTGAAAAGAAGCGTAAAATAAGAGGATTCACATACCTGGTTTCAAGACATTGTACAGCTACAGTAGTCAGGACTGTGTGGTATTGGAGAGATAGTCATAGACATCAATGAAACAGAACAGGGAACCCAGAAATAGACTCACACAACTACAGTCAATTGATTCTTGACAAAGGTATAAAAGCAATTCAATGGAAGAAGGATAATCTTTTCAACAAATGGTGCTGGAAGAAGACTATACAAAACAAAATGCAGAGAGACAGATTGGCTATCCACAAGCAAAAGAGAAAAAAAAAACTACATATCATACAAAAATTAATTCAAAATAGGTCATAGTTCCAAGTGTAAACTGAAAAAAATATAAAACTTTTAGAAGAAAACATAGGCTAAAAATCTCCTTGGTGAAGAATTCTTAGATATGATGTTAAAAACATGACTGATGAAAGAAAAAGGTGATAAATTGGACTTATAGTTGAAAATTTTTGCTCTCGAAATACTCTGATAATAGGATAAAAAGACAAATTGCATTTCAGGAGAAAACATTTGCAAACAATGTATCTGAACAAAAACTTAATATATTAAGAACTCTCAAAACTGAACAGTAAAAAAAATCCAACTACAAAGTGGGCCAAAGATATTAGGAAGCATTTGTTTTTTTTTATTTAGTTAATTAATTTTAATTAGAGGATAATTACAACATTGTGGTGATTTTTGTCATACATCAGGATGAATCGTCCACAGATATACATGTGTCCCCCTCAATCTGAACCAGACCTCTAACCCTGCTCCCCACCCTATCCTTCTGGATTCTCCCAGAGCCCTGCTCCATACACTGAACTTGCACTTCAGAAATAATCTACAGATGGCAAGTAAGCACATGAAAATATGTTCAACATTATTGGGTGATTGGGAAAATACAGGTTAAAGTCACAGTGAGGTATCTTCGTGTACCTGTTAGAACAAGTGACAGCAATTATTGACAACACCAAATGCTGGGAGAAGATGCAGAAAGACTAGATCACTCATACATTCCTGCTGCTGCTGCTGCTGCTGCTAAGTCGCTTCAGTCATGTCTGACTTTATGTGACCCCATAGATGGCAGCCCACCAGGTTCCCTTGTTCCTGGGATTCTCCGGGCAAGAATAATGGAATGGGTTGCCATTTCCTTCTCCAGTGCATGAAAGCGAAAAGTGAAAGTGTGACATTGCCTTCTCCCATACATTCCTAGTGGGAATATAAAATTGCAGAGTCAGTATGAAAACCAATTTGGCACTTTCTTTAAGAGCTAAATATGCAACAATCATGCAACATTGAAATTGTATTCTGGGCATTTATCCCACAGAAGCAAAAACATGTTAACACAACAACCTATACACAAAAGTATTTGTGAAAACGCAAACTGGAAACAGCCAAAACACCTTCAGTTCGGTGAGTTCCGTTCAGTAACTCAGTAGTGTCCAACTCTTTGCGACCCCATGAATTACAGCACGCCAGGCCTCCCTGTCCATCACCAAATCACAGAGTTCATTCAGACTCACATCTATCGAGTCAGTGATGCCATCCAGCCATCTCATCCTCTGTCATCCCCTTCTCCTCCTGCCCCTAATCCCTCCCAGAAACAAAGTCTCTTCCAATGAGTCAGCTCTTCACATGAGGTGGCCAAAGTACTGGAGTTTCAGATTTAGCATCATTCCTTCCAAAGAAACCCCAGGGCTGATCTCCTTCAGAATGGACTGATTGGATCTCCTTGCAGTTCAAGGGACTCTCAAGAGTCTTCTCCAACACTACAGTTCAAAAGCATAAATTCTTCGGGGTTCAGCTTTCTTCACAGTTCAACTCTCGCATCCATACATGACCAATGGAAAAACTACAGCCATGACTAGACGGATCTTTGTTGGCAAAGTAATGTCTCTGCTTTTCAATATGCTATCTAGGTTGGTCATAACTTTTCTTCCAAGGAGAAAGTGTCTTTTAATTTCATGGCTGCCGTCACCATCTGCAGTGATTTGGGAGCCCCCCAAAATAAAGTCTGACACTGTTTCTACTGTTTCCTCATCTATTTCCCATGAAGTGATGGGACCAGATGCCATGATCTTTGTTTTCTGAATGTTGAGCTTTAAGCCAACTTTTTCACTCTTCATTTTCACTTTCATCAAGAGGCTTTTTAGTTCCTCTTCACTTTCTGCCATAAGGGTGGTGTCATTTGCATATCTGAGGTTATTGATATTTCTCCTGGCAGTCTTGATTCCAGCTTGTGCATTTTCCAGTCTACTGTTTCTCATGATATACTCTGCATAGAAGTTAAATAAGCAGGGTGGCACTATACAGCTCTGACGTACTCCTTTTTCTGTTTGGGACCAATCTGTTATTCCATGTCCAGTTCTAAATGTTGCTTCCTGACCTGCATATAGGTTTCTCAAGAGGTAGGTAAGGTGGTCTGGTATTCCCGTCTCTTTCAGAATTTTCTAGTTTATTGTGATTCACACAGTAAAGGCTTTGGCATAGTCAAACACCCTTCAATAGTTGACTAATTAAAAAAAAAAAAAGATGCATCTATGTCATGTAATACTGCTCAGCAATAAGAAGAAACATGCTATCAGTTTATGCAACCACTTGGTTGAATCTCAAGGGAATTAGTGTTGTGAGCCCAGAAGAGTCACTCTCCAATTCCATTTATATATGCTGAGTCATCTGACTCTTTGCAATCCTATGGACTGTAACCCAGCAGGCTCCTTAGTCCATGAAATTCTCCAGACAAGAGTACTGGAGTGGGATGCCATGCCCTTCTCTAAGGAATATTGCTGACCCTTGGAATATAGGCATCGATGCAGGGATCAAACCCTTGTGTTTTGCATCTCCTGTATTGGCAAGTAGGATCTTTACCAGTAGCGCCACCTGGGAAGCTCACATGAAATAATTACAAGTCATTTTTAATAGATCAATAAAGTATTTCTATAACATTCTCAAAATTACAACATTTAAGATATGAACTACAAATTAGAGGTTTCCAAGTGTAGATGTATAAGGGTAACACAAGTAGATTATTATAATGGTAGATTATTTTTGTATTTTTTTATGTATCTATAGGAATCTTGTTGTCTAGTTGCTAAATCAAGTCTGACTCTTCTGCGACTGGACTGTAGCCTGCCAGGCTAATCTGTCCATGGGATTTCCAAGGCAAGAATACTGAAGTGGGTTGCCATTTCCTTTTCCAAGTGATCTTATCAATCCAGGGACTGGACCTGCATCTCCTGCATTGCCAGGCACATTCTTTACCACTGAGCTACTAGGGAAGCCCTATAGGAATCTACATATCTAAAAAATGGTGATGTACCATGTCATTTTTAATTTTGATATTGTATTATAATTGTGTAAAATATGTATTTTATAAATTATGTATTTTATGTAAGTTATGTAAGGTTGGGGAAAACTGGGTAAAGAATTCATGGGTCTTCTCTATATTTTTCACTTTTTATAAGTCCAAAATAATATTCAAATAAACAATTCCAAAATATAAGATATAAAAACCAACCCAGGATTAACAATCATAGAATTCAGACTTCAGTAGACAAGGACATTAAATCAATTGTTTTCACTTCAATTCATACATTCGGTAAACAAGAGATAATTTTGTATATGTTAGGTAATGAGAAGAGGCTTTAAAAACATCTCCAATCAAACTGTTGATGAAGATTATAATGTGCAAGATGAAACAGAATCTGGATGAAATTAAGAACAACTTAGATATTGTAGAAGAAATTAATGAACTTGAAAACATAGAGATACAAACTATACAAGAAATTCATGAAGAAAGAATGGGAGAGTGGGCAGAGCAGAGGACCAGTGAACTGTGGGAAAACTCCAAGGACCTGGATTTACATGATTTGAATTGCCAGTTAAGTGGGAGCATAAAACATATGAGGAAATTATGACTGTATAAATTAATAAAAATTTATGAATCTATGCATCCATGATCAGTGACTGAAGTATAAGAAGCAGGGGAAAGAAGGGTACCAAAGTACATAGTAATCAAAATATTATGACAAGTGATAAAGCAGAGAAAAACATATACACTTTGTATACAGTTAAAAGTGGAACTGAGATAAGGATGGTAGCAGATTTCTTACTAAAAATGATGTGAGCTAGAAGACAGTGAGGAACAATATCATTATAATACTAACCAGAAAACAAAGCCAAATGAAACAAACTTCTCAACCAAGAAAACCTTTAGCCAGAGCAATATCTTTCCAAAAGAAGTATGGAATGTATTTTATAGATATATAAATCTAGAAAACATTATTGCCAGTAGACACGTGTTACAGAAAATTTAAGAGTTCCTTTAAGCAGAAGGAAAATGATGCCAGGTAGAAATTTGAAGCTAAAGAAAGAAATAAAAGTAGCAGGAATGGTACTAGGTGTGGAGTGGTAACTACACACAGGAATCAGTTTTATATTTATTTAACAGATAATTGGCTATTTAAACCAAAGCAATGACAATGCATTATGCAGCTTAGAATAAAATGTATAACAATAGAACAAAAGTTTGATGAAAAAAATGTATCATGTGGTGACATTCTTATACTGTACATGAAATAGTGCCACATAACTTGAAGGTGGATTGTGATAAGTCATGTGACAAGTCAAAGGTGTAAACCCTAAGATAACCACTAAAATATTACATCAAAGAATCAAGGAGCCCACCAAAAAGATAAAATTAAATTATAAAACTTTTCAAAAATAAGAATGTGAACAGAAAAATAGGAAGGGTGGGATAAAGCACAGATGCAAAATAAAAACAAGAAAATAATATTAAATGTAAATAGTATAGATATCCAATTAAAAGTCAGAGAATTTCAGATTATATAAAAAAGCAGACTTTAGTATATACTGCCTAAATGAAATCCCCTTAAAATAAGGACTTTTACTTTTTAGAAGTGAAACTATGAATAAATTTTTACCATGTCAATTTTAAACAAAGTTATAAGATAAATTGTAGCTGGATCTACAGCTCAGTCTAGAAACATATGACAACTTTTCATAGGAAATCTATGGCCCCGCTGAGCTTTTCTCCTCTTTGAGGTTTGTTCTTGTTGCTTTGCCAGCTGAGGGTTTCAGAAAGTGGTGCACACAGACTAGCCTAATCAGCTGCTTTATTTAGGTTTAAACCCACATCAAACACACATCCAAGGTTATGACCCTTCACTTATTTTTTAGCACCAAGAATTAAAACACATTCGGATTTTTATGTACATGATCATTTTAGGAAAGCTCTGAGGACTTGGCAATGGGCTCCCATGCTGCCTTGCACAGCCTTCCTTCATCTTGCTATTGCAGCATCCTCTCCATTTCTTTTGGGATTGGTACCCCTGGCCTCCTCTTCTGTCCCAGCTCTTTCCAGAACCATAATTTTCCTACTGTGTTCAGCGCCTCAGGGGTATATTCAAGTAAATGATTCTTCTAAATTGACCCATCCCACCAGAATGGCTTGCTTTTATCAGCTCCCTCCTGTTTTTATTTACTGCTAGTTCTCAGAAGCACAAGGCAGACCATCACCTCACTGCCGGGCTCCCAGGTAGACGCATTCCCCAGGTGAACAGGAAGGCCCATCCCCTGCTCAGCTTCACCTCCAGGCCTCAGCTACCCAAGCAGTGTTTGCCTTCCTGGCTGTCATCTCAGGCCTGGTTCCTGATCATCAGGGCTACCGTGTGCCTGCCAGATTTTCTGGTTCTCTTTTCCTCCCAAGACTGACAGCACCTCTGATGTATCACTTAAATGTACGGAGAACTGATCTTCCAGAGCTGTTGGATATGTTTTTGGTCAATAAAAATATATCAAAAGAGAGAGGGGGGTACTCAACTGATGTACTGAAATTGTATTCTGTGATGAGCACCTCACCTCAAGCCTGTGCTCTCACACCTGAAAGCTGGGTCTCACATAGAGGCCTTTTCACTGGTGGCTCAGAGGTTAAAGCATCTGCCTCCAATGCGGGAGACCCGGGTTCGATACCTGGGTTGGGAAGATCCCCTGGAGAAGGAAATAGCAATCCACTCCAGTATTCTTGCCTGGAGAATCCCATGGATGGAGAAGCCTAGTAGGTTACAGTCCACGGGGTCGCAAAGAGTTGGACACGACTGAGTGACTTCACCTTACCAGGTCTACACTGAGCTCTGACCTTGGAACTTTGACTGAAGCCTTTTTTATCATCCTTCTAGCCTCATTCCACTTGTATCTCAAACTCTTCCCTTGGCTTTACTTCAGACAGCCTCTAAGAAAGTTTTCAGTCTTTTTCTCTGAAATAACTCTGCCAGGTGTGGCTGTCATTCCCAAGGTTGTATGAATTGGCCCAGGACTCTGCCCTATGACATCTCAGTAAGGATAGAGCCCAGATCTAAGATAACAGACCTCGTTCTCACACTCAGATCTTTGCAGAGCTTGGCAATACCTTCCAAGAAAGGGATCACCTTAAGAGGTATCGAAACAGATAGGGGCAATTCTGAACAATTCAGCATTCTGATCCCACTAGATTCTGTGACAGAGACAAGATATGGGGGTTTCCACCTGATCAATCAGAGCTACATGTTCATGAATATCTCTGGAGATACTTGGTGCATTGTATGTGTGTGTGTGTGTGTGTGTGTGTGTGTGTGTGTGGCAAGAATAATATTTTGTTTTCTCATTCATTGTTCTCTTTTGCAAAGCTTATCATGGCCTTTCATAGTTACTTGGTTTTAAAGACTACTTGAAAAGTAGATCAGGGCTTCCCTGATAGCTCAGCTGATAAATAATCCACCTGCAATGCAGGAGACTCTGGTTCAATTCCTGGATTAGGAAGATCTGCTGAAGAAGGGAAAGGCTCTCCACTCCATTTTGGATACTTCTATCATATTTGCATGCCCTCCCATCCCTTTGAGCCTTACTATAAGCACAGGAACATTCACTGCTATCATCTATCCTCTCACTCTCTTGGACTTGAATAAATGCTTATTTTAAAATCACACGCTGAAAACATTTTAAATTAACCTACAATTTATGTCACTTAAGTGTGAACTACTGTTGTATTTTCACTGAAAACAATCTTGCAGAAAAAGAAATACAAAGACTTTTTAAAAATCACTTTACTGAGCAATGATTTAGATAAGACATATTTCATCCATTCACATTCTATTCATCCATGAATAAATCAAACCAGTCAAAATAACAAACATTCCCATCACAGCATAAAGCGTTCTTTTTTCATCAGTCAGTCCCATTCTAGGTAACTACTGGAAGGGATTCTGTCAATATAGCTTGATGTTGTCTGTTCTGGAATTTCACACAAATAGCATCATATAGTATATACTCATTTTTGGACTGTATTATTTAATTTGCCATAATGTTTTTTGAAAAGTTTTCATATATTTCAAGTACTATATTAATGTCTTTATATTACTGAGAAGTAGTCTATCATATGTATAGACACGATTTGCTTATGCATTCATGAGCAGGAGGACATTTTAATTTTTTCCCAGTTTTTGTTATTATTAGTAAAGCTACTATAAATATCTATGCACAAGTATTTGTGTAGATATATGCTTTTATTCTCTTGAGTATTTGTCTAAGAGTGGAATTACTAGATTCTATGAGAAATATATACTCATCTTTGTAAGAAATTGCCAAACTGTTTTCCAATATATTTGTACAATTTTATATTCCTAACAGCAATGTATGAGAGCTTAAGTTCTTTATTATACAGCTAATACTTGTTATTAAAACTTGTTTTAATCTTATCTATTCTTATTGATGTGTCATTATATCTTACTGTGTACTTACTTCATTTTACATTTCTTGATGACAAAAGATGTTGAATATATTTGCAATCTGCACCTCTTCTTTGTTGAAGTTGTCTGTTCAAAGTGTTTCCCATTTTGATCTTTTTGTCTTACCACTGACTCTAAGATTTTGCAGCATATTCTAAGCATAAAGTCCTTGTAGGATGCAATTATTTAGAATAACATTTTCTCCCACTCTATAGTTTGCCATTTTAAAGGTATCTTTCTAAGATGAGAGGGTGTGTGTGTGTGTGTGTGATATCTAATCATCCAAAAACCCCACTAACATTTACATAAAATTATTATCTAAACTATAGACTTTATAAAGAAGCAAAATACATTAAGAAGATGTGGCAAGAATACACAGAAGCACTATACAAAGAAGATCATTATAACCCAACTAACCACAATGGTGTAATCACTCACCTAGAGCCAAACATCTTGGAATGCAAAGTCAAGTGGGCCTTAGGAACCATCACTACGAACAAAGGTAGTGGAGGTGATGGAATTCCAGTTGAATTATTTCAGATCTTAAAAGATCATGCTGTGAAAGTGCTGCACTCAATATGCCAGCAAATTTGGAAAACTCAGCTGTGGCCACAGGACTGGAAAATGTCAGTTTTCATTCCAATCCCAAAGAAAGGCAATGCCAAAGAATGTTCAAACTACCACACAGTTGCATGTATCTCACACACTAGCAAAGTAATGTTCAAAATTCTCCAAGCCAGGCTTCAACAGTACATGAACCATGAACTTCCAGATGTTCAAGCTGGATTTAGAAAAAGCAGAGGAACCAGAGATCAAATTGCCAACATCCACTGAATCATCAAGAAAGCGAGAGAGTTCCAGAAAAACATCTACTTCTGCTTTATTATCTCAAAGGCTTTGATTGTGGATCACGACAAATTGTGGAAAATTCTTCAAGAGATGGGAATACCAGACCACCTGATCTGCCTCCTGAGAAATCTGTATGCAGGTCAAAGAGCAACATTTAGAACTGAACATGGAACAACAGACTGGTTCTAAATTGGGAAAGGAGTATGTCAAGGCTGTAATTTGTCACTCTGCTTACCTAATTTATATGCAGAGTATATTATGCAAAATGCCAGGCTGGATGAAGCACAAGATGGAATCAAGATGGCTGGGAGAAATATCATAACTTCAGATACGCAGATGATACCACCGTTATGGGAGAAAGCAAAGAAGAACTAAAGGGCCTCTTGATGAAAGTGAAAGATGAGAGTGAAAATGTTGGCTTAAAGCTCAACATTCAGAAAACTAACATCATGGCATCCATTCCCATCACTTCATGGCAAACAGATGGGGAAAAAGTGGAAACAGTGAGAGACTTAGTTTCCTTGGGTTCCAAAATCAGTGTAGATGGTGACTGCAGCCATGAAATTAAAAGACACTTTCTCCTTGGAAGAAAAGCTATGATCAACCTGGACAGCATATTAAGAAGCACAGATATTACGTTGCCAACAAAGGTCCATTTAGTCAAAACTATGGTTTTTCTACTAGTCATGTATGGATGTGAGAGCTAGACTATAAAGAAAGCTGAGTGTCGAAGAATTTTTGCTTTTGAACTATGGTGTAGGATAAGACTCTTGATAGTCTTGGACTGCAAGAAGATCCAATCAGTCAATCCTAAAGGAAATCAGTCCTGAATATTCATTGGAAGGACTGATGCTGAAGCTGAAGGTCCAATACTTTGGACACTGGATGCAAAGAATTGACTCATTGGTAAAGATCTGGATGCTGGGAAACATTGAAGGCAGGAGGAAAAGGGGATGACAGAGGATGAGATGGTTGGATGGCATCACTGACTCGATGGACATGAGTTTCAGCAAGCTTCGGGAGTTGGTGATGGACAGGGAGGCCTGGAGTACTGTAGTCCATGGAGTCACAGAGTTGGAAAGGACTGATCAACTGAACTGAACTGAACTGAACTGATAGACTTTATTCATACTTTGCAACATTCTTGAATAATGTCTTTTTCTTTTCTATTTGAATATCTAATCCAGAAGAAGACATTATTGCATTTGGCCATCAAGTCTCCTTAGTCTTCTCCAATGTTTATAGTTTCTCAGTCTTTGTGTTTTTGTTACCCGACACATTGAAACTTTACACAGGTATTATATAGTATGTATTTCCATTTGTATTCACCTGATATGTTCTCATGTGTGCGGAGTGATAGAATTTATGGAATAATACCACAGAAGTGAGGTGCCCGTCACATCTCATCACATCAACAAGGATGTGATATCAGTATGACTTATTACTGGTGGTACTAACCTTGACCTCAGTTATTACCTGTCAGCTATCTCCACTGTAAAGAAACATATCTCCTTTCCACACTCTGATAGTTAGAAAAAAGTCATTAAACCAGTCCACTTTTAAACAAGGGGAACTAACTCCACTTCTTGGATAGAGGCATATTGTGGATACACATTAAAACCATCAGAATAATTAATAACCATTTTAATAATTTGAAACTATACAAATGTTCTGTTTTTCCTTAAAGTTTAGTTTTCTAATTTTAGAATTCATTAGTGGATCTTGCCAACAGTATTTATTACAGTGGTATTTTAAAGGTGATTTTCTATTTCCCACATTCTATGTACATTTATTATTTAGAATTCTTCTGTAAGAAAGATCTATTTTCTTCTAGCTTATACATTTAATCATTTATTTAAATTAGCATTGACACATATTTATTTTCTACTTTGAATTATAATCCAATACCACATTGCTTATTTTGTTGCTCATATTTTTTCAACTTTAGTCTTTGGAAATCTTTCAGGGTGGCATTACATACCTTTTTAAAAAGTTCCTCTTTAATTTTTAGCATAAGATGCCCCAGGCTCAGTATGTGTTTTCTAAAACCCAGCTCTAGTATAGTCCATTTCTCCAAGAAACCTTAATTCATTTTATTGGAGCATGATAATTAGGAATTAAAATCTGGGCTCTGACTCTGCTCATTGTTACTGTAATGTCACTGATTTGAGGTGCTCTCAGTGGACAGAGCTAAAGTATATATATTATACATTATGTATGTATATATATGGATATATTATATGCATGGTAGTGGTGGTTTAGTCACCAAGTTATGTCCTATTTTTGCAGCCCCTTGAACTGTAGCCCACCAGACTCTTCTATCCATGGAATTTCCCAGGCAAGAATACTGGAGTGGGTTGCCATTTCCTTCTCCAGTGTCTACGCATATGTACATACTAATACAATTCCTCGTCAATATCTATGGAGATTTGTTTCCAGAACCCTTCAAAGATACCAAAATCCATGCATACTTGAATTCTTTCATAAAAAGGCATAGTATTTGCATAAGAGCTACATCTTCCCATATACTTTAAATAATCTCTAGATTGTTAAAATATAATACAATGTAAATGCTTTGCAAATAATAGTAAATACAATGCAAATGCTATATAAATGTTAACAGTTGCCCATGGCTTTTGCTTTTGGTACTTTCTGGAATTTTTTTTTTTTTTCAAATGTTTTTGATCTGAAGACGATTGAATCAACAGATGTGGAATTCACGGATATGGAGCACCAACTGTAAGTTTTTGTATACAGGTAAGTGTGCACATATCTAACCCTTATGGCAGACAGTGAAGAGGAACTAAAAAGTCTCTTGATGAAAGTGAAAGAGGAGAGTGAAAAAGTTGGCTTAAAGCTCAACATTCAGAAAATAAAGATCATGGCATCTGGTCCCATCACTTCATGGGAAATAGATGAGGAAACGGTGGAAACAGTGTCAGTCTTTATTTTGGGTGGCTCCAAATTCACTGCAGATTGTGACTGCAGCCATGAAACTAAAAGATGCTTACTCCTTGGAAGGAAAGTTATGACCAACTCAGATAGCATATTCAAAAGCAGAGACATTACTTTGCCAACAAAGGTCCGTCTAGTCAAGGCTATGGTTTTTCCAGTGGTCATGTATGGATGCGAGAGTTGGACTGTGAAAAAAGCTAAGCACTGAAGAATTGATGCTTTTAAACTGTGGTGTTGGAGAAGACTCTTGAGAGTCCCTTGGACTGCAAGGAGATCCAACCAGTCCATTATAAAGGAGATCAGCCCTGGGGTTTCTTTGGGAGGAATGATGCTAAATCTGAAACTCCAGTACTTTGGCCACCTCATGTGAAGAGTTGACTCATTGGAAAAGACTATGATGCTGGGAGGGATTGGGGGCAGGAGGAGAAGGGGACGACAGAGGATGAAATGGCTGAATGGCATCACTGACTCAGTGGATGTGAGTCTGAGTGAACTCCATTGGTGATGGACAGGGACGCCTGGCGTGCTACGATTCATGGGGTCACAGAGTCAGACACGACTAAGCGACTGAACTGTACTGAACTGAGCATATATATTAAAACAAATGAGGTCTTGGGGCAATGTTTTTTAATTAAAATTTTTATTTTGAGATCACCATAAATTATTAATAATATACTATTGTGAGAAATAGTACAAATATCCTTTCTGACTTGTACTCAGTTTTCTTTATGGTAGCCTCTTGAAAAACTATAGCATAATATTATAACCATGATATTGACAACAATCCAGTCAAGATATAGAGTATATTCATTACAAGTATCATTCAGGTTGTCCTTTTACAGAAACACTCTGTTCCCTATTGCTCTCCTCCACTAGTTAATGCTGGCAGCCACAATACTGTCTTCATTTCTTTGATGTTATTCTAGAATGTTATATAGGTGGAATAATGCAGTGTATCATTTTGAGATTGGCTTTTTTACATCTGCAATAATTCCCAGAGAGTCATTTAATATTCAGTTCTGTTCTGAATATTCTGTTCTATGGACATACCACAGATTGCTTAACCATTCACCCAACTAAGTTCATCTGGGTTGATTTTAGTTTTTAGCAAGTAAGAGTAAAGCTAGGATTTTGTGTAAATATAAGTTTTCATTTCTCTGGGATTATAGTCAAGAGAGAAGTTGCTGCATTAATAGTTGTTGCATATTTAGCTGTCCAAGAAACTACCAAACTTCAACAAAGTGGCATATTTTACATTCCCACCAGCAGTATATTAGTGCTCTATTAATAGTTTCTGCATTCATTTTAGGATTTAGTATTATCACTAAGTTTTATATTATTCTGAAAGGTGTATAGTAATAGTTCATTGTGGGTATAATCTGTATTTCATATGCTCCTTTGTCACCTGTACAGACTTTTTGATAAAATCCCAATTGTTGTTTTTGCCCATTTTCAAATTGAATTCTTTGTTATTATATGTTGACTTTTTGAGAATTCTTTTTATAATTCAAATACTGGTCTTTTGTCAAATATGTGGTCTTCAAATATTTTCTCCTTGTCTGTCTCTTCTATTCCATTATCTTAACTAGGTCTTTTCCTAGGAAGAAATTTTTAATTTTGATGAGGTCCACTTCCTTTTCCTTGTATGGATTATGTGGCTCAGATGGTAAAGAATCTGTCTGCAATGCAAAAGACCTGGGTTCAGTCCCTGGGTCAGGTAGATCTGCTGGAGAAGGAAATGGCTACCCACTCCAGTGATCTTGCTAGAGAATTCTATGGACACAGGAGCCTGGCAGGTTACAGTCCATGAGGTCACAAAGAGTCAGACATGACTGAATGACTAACACTTTTACACTTTCACTTTTGGTATTAAGTCCAATAACTCTTCCTAGTCATAGATGCTGATGATTTTCTTCTATTTTTAAAAATTTTGCTTTATGCCTATGATTGAAGGCAGGAGGTGAGGAGGATGACAGAGGATGAGATGGTTGGATGGCATCATTGACTAAGTGGATATGTGAAAGAGGAGAGTGAAAAAGTTGGCTTAAAGCTCAACATTCAGAAAATAAAGATCATGGCATCTGGTCCCATCACTTCATGGGAAATAGATGAGGAAACGGTGGAAACAGTGTCAGTCTTTATTTTGGGTGGCTCCAAATTCACTGCAGATTGTGACTGCAGCCATGAAACTAAAAGATGCTTACTCCTTGGAAGGAAAGTTATGACCAACTCAGATAGCATATTCAAAAGCAGAGACATTACTTTGCCAACAAAGGTCCGTCTAGTCAAGGCTATGGTTTTTCCAGTGGTCATGTATGGATGCGAGAGTTGGACTGTGAAAAAAGCTAAGCACTGAAGAATTGATGCTTTTAAACTGTGGTGTTGGAGAAGACTCTTGAGAGTCCCTTGGACTGCAAGGAGATCCAACCAGTCCATTATAAAGGAGATCAGCCCTGGGGTTTCTTTGGGAGGAATGATGCTAAATCTGAAACTCCAGTACTTTGGCCACCTCATGTGAAGAGTTGACTCATTGGAAAAGACTATGATGCTGGGAGGGATTGGGGGCAGGAGGAGAAGGGGACGACAGAGGATGAAATGGCTGAATGGCATCACTGACTCAGTGGATGTGAGTCTGAGTGAACTCCATTGGTGATGGACAGGGACGCCTGGCGTGCTACGATTCATGGGGTCACAGAGTCAGACACGACTAAGCGACTGAACTGTACTGAACTGAGCATATATATTAAAACAAATGAGGTCTTGGGGCAATGTTTTTTAATTAAAATTTTTATTTTGAGATCACCATAAATTATTAATAATATACTATTGTGAGAAATAGTACAAATATCCTTTCTGACTTGTACTCAGTTTTCTTTATGGTAGCCTCTTGAAAAACTATAGCATAATATTATAACCATGATATTGACAACAATCCAGTCAAGATATAGAGTATATTCATTACAAGTATCATTCAGGTTGTCCTTTTACAGAAACACTCTGTTCCCTATTGCTCTCCTCCACTAGTTAATGCTGGCAGCCACAATACTGTCTTCATTTCTTTGATGTTATTCTAGAATGTTATATAGGTGGAATAATGCAGTGTATCATTTTGAGATTGGCTTTTTTACATCTGCAATAATTCCCAGAGAGTCATTTAATATTCAGTTCTGTTCTGAATATTCTGTTCTATGGACATACCACAGATTGCTTAACCATTCACCCAACTAAGTTCATCTGGGTTGATTTTAGTTTTTAGCAAGTAAGAGTAAAGCTAGGATTTTGTGTAAATATAAGTTTTCATTTCTCTGGGATTATAGTCAAGAGAGAAGTTGCTGCATTAATAGTTGTTGCATATTTAGCTGTCCAAGAAACTACCAAACTTCAACAAAGTGGCATATTTTACATTCCCACCAGCAGTATATTAGTGCTCTATTAATAGTTTCTGCATTCATTTTAGGATTTAGTATTATCACTAAGTTTTATATTATTCTGAAAGGTGTATAGTAATAGTTCATTGTGGGTATAATCTGTATTTCATATGCTCCTTTGTCACCTGTACAGACTTTTTGATAAAATCCAATTGTTGTTTTTGCCCATTTTCAAATTGAATTCTTTGTTATTATATGTTGACTTTTTGAGAATTCTTTTTATAATTCAAATACTGGTCTTTTGTCAAATATGTGGTCTTCAAATATTTTCTCCTTGTCTGTCTCTTCTATTCCATTATCTTAACTAGGTCTTTTCCTAGGAAGAAATTTTTAATTTTGATGAGGTCCACTTCCTTTTCCTTGTATGGATTATGTGGCTCAGATGGTAAAGAATCTGTCTGCAATGCAAAAGACCTGGGTTCAGTCCCTGGGTCAGGTAGATCTGCTGGAGAAGGAAATGGCTACCCACTCCAGTGATCTTGCTAGAGAATTCTATGGACACAGGAGCCTGGCAGGTTACAGTCCATGAGGTCACAAAGAGTCAGACATGACTGAATGACTAACACTTTTACACTTTCACTTTTGGTATTAAGTCCAATAACTCTTCCTAGTCATAGATGCTGATGATTTTCTTCTATTTTTAAAAATTTTGCTTTATGCCTATGATTGAAGGCAGGAGGTGAGGAGGATGACAGAGGATGAGATGGTTGGATGGCATCATTGACTAAGTGGATATGAGTTTGAGCAAATGCTGGAATATGGTGAAGAACAAGGAAGTCTGATGTGCTGCAGTCCATGGGGTTGCAAAGAGTTAGACAGAACTTAGTTACTGAATGACAACAACAAAAGCCTATGCTCTAATTTGAGTGAATTTACTAATAGGTATAGGTCTAAGTTTTAGGTGGTTTTTTTTTTTTTTAATGTCTTTTTGTTTGCTTACTTTGTTTTTTCTCCCATCGATATCCAATTTCTCCAACAACATTTGTTGAAATGACTATCTTTTCTTCATTGTCTTCTTTTGCACACTTGTCAAAATTAAACAAGAAAAACATAGACATTTTATGTTCTTTACTCAGTTCCATTGACTTATGTGTTTAGTTCTGCCTCAATATGACAGAACTTAGTTACTGAATGACAACAACAAAAGCCTATGCTCTAATTTGAGTGAATTTACTAATAGGTATAGGTCTAAGTTTTAGGTGGTTTTTTTTTTTTTTAATGTCTTTTTGTTTGCTTACTTTGTTTTTTCTCCCATCGATATCCAATTTCTCCAACAACATTTGTTGAAATGACTATCTTTTCTTCATTGTCTTCTTTTGCACACTTGTCAAAATTAAACAAGAAAAACATAGACATTTTATGTTCTTTACTCAGTTCCATTGACTTATGTGTTTAGTTCTGCCTCAATAATACACAAACTTGATTACTGAAGCTATATTAATGCTGAGATTGGATAGATTGATACTGCCACTTTTCTGTTTTATTCACAAATTTTTTTTTTAGTTATTCAAGTCTGTATCTTTTATTTTTTAGTATTATTCTACTTTATGGACATACCACAATTTACTTATTTACATTTTGTTGGTCTTCTTGGTGGTTTCTAGTTGAGATGTTATGAATAAAACTGGTATAAATATTTGAGTTTTTTGTGTGTATATGTTTATAATTAGCTTAGGTAAATACCAAGAAGTGGAATTTCTAGGTTGCATGGTGAATGCTGTAATAAGCATTAGGGTGCATGCATCTTTTTGAATTAGTGTTTTCATTTTCTTTCTACTTAAAAAACAACAACAACAACTTTATTTTATGTTGGATCATAGCCAGTTAATAATGTTGTGATAGTTTCAGTTGGACAGCAAAAGGACTCAGCCATACATATATATATATCTCCATTCTCACCCATTCAAGCTACCACATAACATTGAGCACAGTTCTATGTGCTATACAGTAGGGCATTGTTGGTTATCAGTTTTAAATGCAGCAGTGTGTACATGTTGATCCCCAAATCTCTAAGTATCCCGTTCCCCCATTCCTCCCCCATGGCAACCATAATTTCATTCTCTAAGTGTGTAAGTTTGGTTCTGTTTGTAGATAAGTTCGTTCATATAATTTCTTTTTTAGACTCCACTTATAAAGGATGTCATGTTAACTTGAAATACCTTTGCATTTATTCATACTATCTTCAACTCTTATTATTTTCCTAGCATGATACAGTCATTTCAACTGTCATTCTTTTACCTCTTTGGTTAAATTTATTTCTAAGTGTTTTATTCTGTTTAATACAACTGTAAATGAAATTGTTTTCTTGATTTCTCTTTTTTCTCTCTTTTTTTAAATTGAAGTATAGTTGCTTTACAATATTGTGTTAATTTCAACAAAGGGAATCAACTATATGTATCTATATATCCCCTCCCTCTTGGGCCACACTCCCCACTCCCCCACCTAAGTCATCATAGATCACTGAGCTGAGCTCCCTATACAGCAGGTTTCCACTAGCTAGTTTACACATGGTAATATATATATATGTATATATGTCAATCCCAATCTCCCAATTCATCCCATCCCTCCCCCACCATGTCCACAAGTTTGTTCTCTATGTTTGCGTCTTTATTTCTGCCCTACAAAAAGGTCATCTATACCATTTTTCTAGTTTCCACTCATATGCATTAATATATAATATTTGCTTTTCTCTTTCTCACTTACTTACCAGCACTTCTTGATTTCTCTTTCTGATAGTTCACAATTAGTGCACAGAAATTGAAAGATTTGTATATATTAATTTTTTTACAGCTTTACTGAATTCAAATATTCGTTCTAATAGCTTGTAGGGATCTTTAGGGTTTTCTGTGTATAGTATCATGTAATCTGCAATTAGTGAGTTTTACTTCTTCCTTTCCAATTCAGAGGTCTTTTATTTCTTTTTATTCTCTGATTTGCTGTGGGTAGAACATCCAATATTATATTAAACAGATGTGGTAAAAGTGGGCACCCTCGTCTTCTTCCTGATCTTAGAAGAGAAGCTTTTTGCTTTTCACCGTTAAATATGGTGCTGGCTGTACATTTGTCATAAATAGCATGTATTACATTGAAATATGTTTCCTGTACACACACTTTGATGATAAACTTTATCATGAATGGATCTTGAATTTTTTCAATTTGTTTTCTCCTTCTATTGAAATTATTGTGTAATTGTTATCTTTTATTATTTAATGTGCTGTATCAACATTGATTGATTTGTGGATATTGAAATATTTGCATCCCCACAATAAATCCCACCTCAGCATGATGTATGATCCTTCAAATGCATTGCTGAATTTGATTTGCTAATGTTTTGTTGAATAGTTTTGCATCTATGTTCATCAGTGATATTTGTCTGTAATTTTACTTCTCTATAGTTCCTTATGCTGGCCTCGCGAATGAATGTGAAAGTGTTCCTTTTCAATTTTGAGGGTACACTTTGTGAAGGTTTTTAACTTCTTTTAAAGTTTGGTAGAATTTCCCTGTGAAGCTATCTGGTCCCAGACTTTTGTTCATTCTGACGTTTTATCCTGGAGGTTTAATAGTTTTAGCTTTCAATTTATTTATAAGAAACTTAAAATGTAAATGCCATATATGCCCTGAGGCAGTGTGTAAATTTTTTTTTCTTTCATATGGGTATCCTATAGTCAAAGCACAAGTTATCTGAAAAGTATAATTTCTTCCCACTGAATTACCTTGAAGCTTTTTTAAGTCAGTCATGATCCAATGAACTATATCTATTGATACACAAAAGTCCCACTGTCTTTTTTTTTTAATTTTTATTTTTTGTTTAATGCTTATTCCATTTCACAGCACTGCATTGGTTCTGCCATACATTGACATGAATTAGCCACAGGTGTGGACGATCTCCCCATGTTAAAGCCCCCTCCCACCTCCCTTCCCTGCCCATCCCCCAGGTTCATCCCATACACCGGCCCCAAGCATCCTGTATCCTGTATTGAACATAGACTGGTGCTTCATCTCCCATATGATTGTATACATGTTTCGTTGTCCTTCTCCCAGATCTTCCCACCCTCTCCCTCTCCCTCTGAAGCCAACAGTCCGTTCTATACCTCTGTGTCTCTTATATTGTCTCACTTTCGGGGTCATCATTATTGTCTTCTAAATTCCATATATATGTGTCAGTATACTGTATTGGTGTTTTTCTTTCTGGCTTACTTCACTCTGTATAATCGGCTCCAGTTTCATCCATCTCATTAGAACTGCGTCAAACTTATTCTTTTTGAGGGCTGAGTAATACTCCATTGTGTATATGTACCAAAGCTTTCTTATCCATTCATCTGCTGATGGACATCTGGGTTGTTTCCATGTCCTGGCAATTATAAACAATGCTGCAATGAACATTGGGGTACACGTGTCTCTTTCAATTCGGGTTTCCTCGGTGTGTATGCCCAGCAGTGGGATTGCTGGGTCGTAAGGCAGCTCTATTTGCAATTCTTTCAGGAATCTCCACACTGTTTTCCATAATGGCTGTACTAGTTTGCATTCCCACCAACAGTGTAAGAGGGTTCCCTTTTCTCCACATCCTCTCCAGCATTTATTGCTTGTAGATTTTTGGATCGCAGCCATTCTGACTGGTGTGAAGTGGTACCTCATTGTGGTCTTGATTTGCATTTCTCTGATAATGAGTGATGTTGAGCATCTTTTCATGTGTTTGTTAGCCATCCGTATGTCTTCTTTGGAGAAATGCCTGTTTAGATCTTTGGCCCATTTTTTGATTGGATCATTTGTTTTTCTGGAGTTGAGGTGCATAAGTTGCTTGTATATCTTTGAGATTAGTTGTTTGTCAGTTGCTTCATTTGCTATTGTCCTATCAGAAGGCTGTCTTTTCACCTAACTTATAGTTTTCTTTGTTGTGCAGAAGCTTTTAATTTTAATTAGATCCCATTTGTTTATTTTTGCTATTATTTCCAGTATACTGGGAGGTGGATCATAGAGGATCCTGCTGTGATGTATGTCGGAGAGTGTTTTGCCTATGTTCTCCTCGAGGAGTTTTATAGTTTCTGGTCTTACGTTTAGATCTTTAATCCATTTTGAGTTTATTTTTGTGTGTGGTGTTAGAAAGTGATCTAGTTTCATTCTTTTACATGTGGCTTACCAGTTTTTCCAGCACCACCTGTTAAAGAGACTGTCTTTACTCCATTGTATGTTCTTGCTTCCTTTGTTGAAGATAAGGAGACAAAAAAGCTGCACATAGAAACCTATAAGACATTGATGAAATAAGTCAAAGATGACATAAACAGATGGAAAGATAAACCATGTTCTTGGAAGAATTAATATTGTGAAAATGACCATACCACCCAAAGAAATGTACAGATTCAATACAATCCCTATCAAATTACCAATGACATTTTTCACATAACCAAAACAAACAAACAAAAAATCACAATTCATATGAAGCTTGTTTACTGAATATGCCAAAGCCTTTGACTGTGTGGATCATAATAAACTGAGGAAGATTCTGAAAGAGATGGGAATACAAGACCACCTGACCTGCTTCCTGAAAAATCTGTATGCAAGTCAGGAAGCAACAGTTAGAACTGGACATGGAACAACAGACTGGTTCTAAATAGGAAAAGGAGTACGTCAAGGCTGTATATTGTCACCCTGCTTATTTAACTTATGTGCAGAGTACATCATGAGAAACTCTGGACTGGAAGAAACACAAGCTGGAGTCAAGTTTGCTGGGATAAATATCAATAACCTCAGATATGCAGATAACACCACCCTTATGGCAGAAAATGAAGAGGAACTAAAAAGCCTCTTGATGAAAGTGAAAGTGGAGAGTGAAAAAGTTGGCTTAAAGCTCAACATTCAGAAAACGAAGATCATGGCATCCAGTCCCATCATTTCATGGGAAATAGGTGTGGAAACAGTGTCAGACTTTATTTTGGGGGGCTCCAAAATCACTGCAGATGGTGACGGCAGCCATGAAATTAAAAGGCGCTTACTGCTTGGAAGAAAAGTTATGACCAACCTAGATAGCACATTGTAAAGCAGAGACATTACTTTGCCAACTAAGGTCCATCTAGTCAAGGGTATGGTTTTTCCTGTGGTCATGTATGGATGTGAGAGTTGGACTCTGAAGAAGGCTGAGTGCAGAAGAATTGATGCTTTTGAACTGTGGTGTTGGAGAAGACTCTTGAGGGTCCCTTGGACTGCAAGGAGATTCAACCAGTCCATCCTAAAGATCAACCCTGGGATTTCTTTGGAAGGAAGGATGCTAAAGTTGAAACTCCAGTACTTTGGCCACCTCATGTGAAGAGTTGACTCATTGGAAAAGACTCTGATGCTGAGAGGGATTGGGGGTAAGAGGAGAAGGGGACGACAGAGGATGAGATGGCTGGATGGCATCACTGACTCGATGGACATGAGTCTGAGTGTATTCCGGGAGTTGGTGATGGACAGGGAGGCCTGCTGTGCTGCGATTCATGGGGTCCCAAAGAGTTGGACATGACTGAGCGACTGAACTAAACAACTGAACTGAACTGTGTAGAATAGTTTCTATTATAGGTAAAGTTTACTTTTACTGTTAAGATGTGATTTTTCTTCAGTTTTGACAGGCTGTCCTATGTTTTTTTAACAAGCTAACTCCACTTGGCTTTTTGTAATTTAAAGTCTCCTTATACTATATGAGTTACATGAAGTATTCAATGTTCATCACCCTGAAAGTTTCTTGCTTGGCCTGATGGCATTGTACTAACCCAGTATAGCTTTGTATTTAACAACAAACTTAAAGTGGCCACTCTCCATTACTTAATTCTATGTTTTAGCCGTATTCGCTTTACAATTTCATTTATTTTCTCAGTGTGTTGAGACCATGGTGCTCTTATCTGGAAAGTATCTCCAGCAGAAAACTTGGGAAACTTAGATATCTGTCACTTCACTTTTTCTGTTTATCTTAGTGATCCTAGTTTTGTGTTTGCTCAATGATTAAAAGCAATTTTATGTATATATTTTCAGTTTACTAATTAGCCAGTAATGTGGAATGATGGAAGAAGAAGCCAAATATATTGAAACTATTTTTGTGCTTTTCAATATTTCTCTCAAGACAACCCTAAATTCCAACTCTGGATTTACCTGTATTAGGTATTTGTCCTTGGAATTATTTAAAATATATGACTCTCCGTTTCTTTAGACTAAACATAATAGAAGTGATTATAAATTTATAGTCATAAAACAACATTGCTGATAGGAGTATATTAGAATACTTTAGAAAAATATGGTTAAGACTGCCTAGCCCAGTACATGGAATAAACATAGTTTATCAAAAATTATGTGTTTATCTACTACATAAAACTTCTTGTCATCTAGGATTAATACTTAGGTGTGATGAATTACATCTATTTCCCCATGTCTGTAGATTTTTAAAGCAATAGTTGAGAGCTTATTATACAAATTATTTTTCTGTGATGAACTATACACATTTCTTAATGTTGGCAGGCAGCCCCCTCCTTCTCCCATTGGTAATTTATTTTTAAATCAATTTATGAACTGGCTTTATCTAACCAGGGAAGCTAGTGGCCTTTGGCCAAAACACATTTCTTTCTTTCTCCCTCCTTACGTTACTATTCCAGTTATAGCCATTTGAGAAGTTCTCATTCAAAGATTTATTCAGCTCATCTGGATGAGAGGGTGTGCATTTTTTCCCTCATTTGGGTGCCAAAATGCAAAGCAACCATTCCAAATGCCGTCAGTTAAGAGGGTTGTTTTTTTTTTTTCCCATTTAGGTGAGAAGATTCTTTTATCACAGAGACTGTGTGAGAAACGTGCAGGCAGTCTCACTCTTCTTTCTGGCAGTTTCCTATGGTAGGTGGGATCTTAGTTCCCCAATCAGCAGTACAACCGCTCCCCCACATTGGAAGCGCAGAATCTTAGCCAATGAAGCAGGGGAGTCTCAGCCTCACCTGAGTAAGCTCACCAAGTCCCTCTGATTCCTTCAAACTGTCACATAGGCACAAGTCCTTCTGGTGTCAAATCATCAAGAGACCCACTCTGGTGTGTAAGCCAACACACACCATTCCTCTACACAGAACTTGAAAAGAAGGTTTCTTTCCAGTGAAGATGAGCCATCCACTAAATGGTGAGCAGTTCGTGAAAGACATTGGCCCTCATCTCCCATGAGTGTGCTGTCCCTAGTGAGGCTGCTCTTCTCAATCATGAGTCCAACAAAAGTGGCTGGTAAAATAAGCTGATTTTCTGTGCTTGGGCAATGTGTAATGTCTGAAACTGGCTTCCCTTGATAACTGGTCAGCTCATAAGCTGGCCTGCAACAGGATTAGGAGGTGCCAGGGGTAAGTGTTACATCACAAAGGTAAGAGGTGAAGAAAGCCCTATATATTCTGTCTCCCTGACCACACTCTCAAGCCTCCTTCTAAAGTGATGGTTTTTAATGGGCCTGAGAGAAGTATACAATCCCATCAAGACAAATGAATCAAATTTGGTATGTTCTTGGGAATGAACTGGGATTATTTACTGTGTTGGTGACTATATTTGACAAACTACACAGAAATCTGGTTGTTCGGTACAGATATAAATACAAATTGCAGGGACATGTATTATGTAAACTGGTAAGAAAAAAAAATGTTCTAAATGTGGAAATAGAGCCTCTGTTTACAGGATTACACTTTTTAGAACAAAGGGAACAGTTACACATTTTGTGTACAGAAGTGGGAAGGGAGGGAGATGGCACTGAAGCAGATCTGTGCTAACCACAGAGGAATGACTCTGTTTATACTCCAGAGGGAATAATGTTAACCAGCTGGACCTCAGGTGAGCAAGAACAGTCACGTTCCTTGTGAAGGCAGAAGTTACTCAATACTCCAACTCAGTTCAACAGAACCATCATTTGATTCAAGACAAGCTGGATTTCCATTTATGATGTGAAATATCCCACTTGCTAAATGATGGAAACCGCTTTTTAAAAATATGTGGAGGGACAATATAAATCTGGAACATGTATATAATTAGCAAATACAAAAAGAAACAAATTGAAAATATCACTGTTACTAGAACCCAGTCAAGAAACAGAAAATTGTCAGTTCCACAGAAACCTCACTGTCCACCTTTTTACTCACATGACCCCTTGATACGATATAGAGTTTATGTACTTTAACTGAAGAAGGTAAAGAGAAAAAAGTAAAAGAAATAAGAGAAGGATGAGGACGTGCAAGGAGAGGAAAAGGAGGAAAAAGAAGCAAAGAAGAGATTCAGGTGGGGACAAGGCCCCATAAGGAAAATGCAGCTCAGTTGTCAGTCTATAATTTGTTTTTATTCCAACACTCTTCCTGCATTTCTACCATTGAGCCTGGGGGTTTGAAACAAGACCCAAGGTTCTGCAAGTTCTTTAATTTTCTAGGCCTCTTCTGAACCAGATACTCTAAGGGCACTGAGCACCCCTAGTCTGTTGAGTACATGTGAGATAGTAATTTAATTGAGGCTACAAATATCAAACATTTCTCAGAGCAAAATTAATTTCATTTGTATTTACTGGAGAAGACAATCAAATATGTGTGTAATGAAGTAACTATGTTCAGATGGACACAACCCAAAAAGAGTGATGTGATTCCATGCCTCAGTACTTAGTCTGGAGTGCAAGCTGTATTTGGACCACTAAATTTAAAGCCTATTACAGATTCCCTTTGAGTCACCCCTTCTTATAGTATAAAAAGAGCTTCCCAAGTATATTTGTCTAAATTATACTCCCATGACTTCCATAAGCTTCCACTTATGTTTTAGTGCCTATACTGCCAAATTTTATATTTAAAATTTCCAAAATATTGTTTTAACCATGCCTTTTGTAAGATGTATGGTGTTGGATTTTTAGTTTTGCAGCAGCAATCTGATATCTGTCTTTGATTTAGAGAATTACATTCCTTTAAAATTTTTGGACTTCTTT
>SJYC01082150.1:0-22388 GCA_006408675.1 Madoqua kirkii | reverse complement strand
TGTTCTATATATTTTGATAAATTAAAAAATGCCCATTTTGTCACTATTTCCTTCTGATATTTGGAGTAGTTATGTCTTTTTTTAATATCATGATTATCATTAAATTTTTAAAATACTTCTATACATATCAAAGACAAAAATCAAATATCATATTTTGAGTTTCCCAATGTAGGACAGGATATTTAGCAGAATTTTATTCCCCCAAATCTCTTTCTACTTTGCTGTTTTTATTAATATACTATAAGACACAGTGATAGCCTCAAAATGCTATTACTAATTTTTCTTACATTAGATTCTGCTTTGCCAAGAGTAATGTTCTGCATTGGCAATGCATAGCAAAAATATTCACTCTGATGATTCAGAATGACTCTTCATTCATTTAATCAGTTGAAGTTTCTCTTCAGATAACTTTTTTCAGGATGAGACTTGGGTAGTGTACATTGAGCTCCTGCATATTTGAGAAATTGTTTCAAATGAACACCATCCAGACTAGTACAGCCTTTTGCTCTTGGAACCAGCTCAAAACCCCCATGTGAATGACCCTTACTCTTCCAGCTTTTGTGGAGCAAATAGGGTAGTGTGCCAGTCTCAATGTGGTCCCCTCATATATTATTTCCCTCTTTCTGCCCAAGTGACTAAAAGGTTATTCCTCCCTCACCCTCGCCAAACATCTTTAATACAAAATATATTTTCAGAGATGTTCAGAATGTGAAATTAAAACGATATTTTCAATTTTCATAGTCAAACTTTTTGTCAGAGCAACGAGGATGCGCCTCTGGTTATCTTGATTTGGGAGGGTGTGGGGGAAGACTCCTGACCGTATGTCACATTTTTGTCCTTTGCCCTACTTAGATCTCATCTTCCTCTTATCATTTCTGTGCTCTTATCATTAGTTCTTCCTTCTGTAAAAGCTACTCAGGCATGTATTCTGCATCACTTAGCTATCCCAAATATGAAGTTTGCATTATGTTACCTCAAAGATATATTCATTGGTAACATGTATTCATTCCTTTTCAGTCTTAAGGGTTCCACCGACCTTTCCTTTCAGCTCATCCTTTGACCTTAAAAATTTCAACCTGTTTTCTATTGAGTGTTTTGCTAAGATTCATAGAAACTTTCTTCTTTCACCCTGCTGAAAAGGTAAATATTTTTCTAAAATGCAGCCATTTATATTTTCCCTGTATCCCTTGTTTTGTCATTTTAGAACTATTGTTTTGGTAATTCATTGATTTTTAAATGAGAAGAGCTCTTATTTGGATCAACAGTCGAGACATATTGTTTGCCCATCCCTTTTCTTGTTTACTTGGATGATCTCAAACCCCCTCCATCTCTAGAGTCAAGGGCCATGATGGGGTATGCTGCTCCTGGTCCAGTCCCAGAAGTCATGGGAAAGGCCCTGGTGTTTGAGAGGATCTTTTCCTAATCTCATCATGACTTTGATTTCTGGGCCAAAAGGACATGAAGAGCTACACGCCCAGGACAGAGATACATCAGATCTTCCTATTTGTATTTAATTCATTATTTTTTCTCCCAGGAAACAAAGCTCCATGGCTGGGTCACTTCCTCTGACTTGGTGAATGGGATGAGGTATAATGACAGTAAGTGAGATGAATGGAGTGATGAAGATCGATGGCATCCTTTGTGTTATGTAAAACATGTTGCCTGTTCAGCAAAAGGACATCTCAGTCTGCCAAACACACAAGTCCTGCACCTCTGAGCTGAGCCTCAGAAATAGCCTTTGCCATACTGCAGATGATGAGCTCCACATCTCCTGGTAACCTGACACTTGATTCAGCTTCATCTGTCCTGAGGGAGATCACTCACACATTGGCAGTACTTCATTTTCAGTATTGTTGTGTCATTGTTTTCTAAATATCTGTGCTCTTCTAGCTTGTGATTGGAGAAGGCAAGGGAAATCCATTGCAGTATTCTTACCTGGAAAATCCCATGGGTGGAGGAGGCTGGTAGGATGCAGTCCATGGGGTCGCTAAGAATCAGACATGACTGAGCGACTTCACTTTCAATTTTCACTTTCATGCAATGGAGAAGGAAATGGCAACCCACTTCAGTGTTCTTGCCTGGAGAATCCCAGGGATGGGGGAGCCTGGTGGGCTGCCATCTATGGGATTGCACAGAGTCAGACACAACTGAAGCGACTTAGCAGCAGCAGCTTGTGATTATAAAATTAATATCCAACTTGTGATACTGTTGTTTCCCACCATCCATGTGGAATTGGCTGCCTCCCCTGGATACACTTGGAACACACTTCTCTCCAGATAAATGAATAGCAAGAAGCCATCAGTACATAGACCTCCCACATGACTCTGGCAGGCTTCAGGTAAAGTGCTTGTCATGTTGTCTCCTGAAATTTTTCTTCTCCCATCCCCTCTATCTCAATTCTCCCCTAGCTTTTTTTGTTTCTGCTCTGTGTCATCTGCTCAAAGGGACATTGAATCAGGTATATGTGTGTGTATGTTAGTTGATCAGTTGTGTCCAATTCTTTGTGATCCCATGGATGGTAGCCATTCAGATTCCTTTGTCCATGTTATTCTCCAGGTAGGAATACTGGTGTGGGTAGCCGTGTTCTCTAGGGGATTTTCCTAAACCAGGGATTGAACCAGATGAACCAGAGTCTCCACCATTGCAGGCAAATTTTTTACCGTCTGAGCCTCCAAGGAAATCTGCATAAGATCTTAGCTTCACTTGCTTTTTGTCCCTCAGCAACCTTTGTGAGGTCAAGTGCATCTATGACTTCTACATTGCCTAGAGATTCACAACCCCAGACATACACATCCAGTCCAGCTTCTGCTCAAGCATCCAGATTCTGACATCTGCCTCTAATAGACTGGATATGCTACAGGTGGACCTCCATGTCCTGACCCTTTTGGATATGTGTTTCTGAATATCTCCTATGGATAATATGTTATATAAACTATATTTCTATAGAGCTTGCATTTCCTCTAAGATTTAATTGTAAAGTGATTTTAACAATTACATTAAATAATTCCGAAGAAAGTCCTTTGAAGTCTAATAGAGCAGAAGATGATACCTGCTTTTACCACCCACATAGTTTCACCACGTAGAAGTCTCCACTTTTCTCGGACTGCCCCCATTCTTTTTCTCCTTGCCTTCGTGTCCATGCCCTGAGTATTTGCAATATGAATTACCTTGGCTTCTCAGCTCCTCTTCTCTGCCCTTATTGACAGCGCTTTCATTGGATCTTGTCATTTCTCAGGTGGTCTAAGGTAGAAGTAAGGTAACAGTACTCCTGGCCTTGACCTAATGGATTATCTCTGTGGGCAGCACATCATGTCCTGCTCAGTCTTAAATATACTTCTGGTCTCCTGGTCCTCAGGTGACTAGAGCCCCAGCTCTACTCCTAGACACAGAGCCCAGGAGTAGGTCCTCTGTCCTGCTTCTGCATCCAGATGACAGTAGAGAAAAGTAGACTCAGTGCTGAAGGCCACAAAGCACATCAGTGACTTAGGCAGACAAGCTTCAGCTCCAGATAGCAGGTACAAGGTCACCCTCCAGTCTGCTGCTATAAACAAGTAGAACTTGAGTAAGAGAAAAGCCTGTGGGTAACTTCCAAGTCAATGTTTAATTTCATTCACACCCAATCACCTTTGAAAATGGAGCGTGTAAAGCACACATGTGACAATGGCCTGATTTTGCCTGGCACATTTAAAATGTGAAAATGAATGCCTTTATTGATTTTTGTTCACCACAAAATAAGCCATAAAACGCAAATAAATCAACCTTCCAAGCAGAGCCCATTTGCAGAGAGAAAGCGGGCTGGTTGACATAGCTCATCCATTATAGGTCCCCTCTGGGCTCTGAGTCATTTCTGAGCTTAAGTAAAACATATGGACCAAGCTCAGAGTCCACAACAGCCCTTCTTCAACTATGATTCCACTTTTTGAGCTCCCTTTAAGCCAAAGGTCACTTCTGAGGACTAAGCTCTTCTGACAGGAGCTCTGGGGAGCTCTCCAAAGAAGTGAACATTTGTGCTGGATCAGGGCACAAAGAGAAATGTGAGGTGGACATTGCCACAGTCCTGACCACACACATCCCTAGGAGTTGCCCTGGCCTGCATCTGATGACTCCTCTTCCGCAATTTATCCATTTTTCCATGCATACACCCTGTACTCTATCCCAATTAAATATTTTTTCATTCTGCCTCAAATAGGCATCCTTCTGAGCAGCAGAAATACTACCCATGGTGTAAATTAGGGGTTAACTATAAGAACTGTAGCTTACACTGTGTGGGGTTGGTAGGGTAGTCTGGGCTTACTACTACATCCATTATTGACCTGAGGCTGCCCAATAGGCAGTGGTAGAAAAACAAGAAACTGCCTGTAGACAAGGCCAAAGATCAAGGGAAACTGAGACCAGGAAGGTCACACTGGAATGTAGGTCTCCCTCTACACCTATGATGCTGTAGGCAACCTATAGTGGAACATGGCTGCCTTGGCCACATAGCTGGCCCTGCACCTGGCCTAAGCCTTGAAGAAGTTGAAAGAAGAGACTCCATGGAGACCAGAAGATACCATGTGGATCTGAGTGCTGCTTTCTGGCTGCTAGTTGGAATCAGCAGGCATGAACTGCATCTTTGTCCCCATCTTCAGAACTCAAGAATATGACTGCAAAATGTCCCTTGAGGGCAACACTAACTGAGATTCCTACAGCAAGTGGAATATGGTGGCTTTGGTTCCAACCTAGCTCAGTTGACACAGTCACAGCCACCCCAGGAGACCAAGGACTCAAGTTCTTCTCATGCCCTTTCACCCACATGCCTGTTTTTATATCTGGAATTTACAATAATAGTCATTAAACTGGTAGAAAGTGGTGAGAATTTGTTCCTGGCCAACTCCCTACTGTAGGCAAGATAAAAATCTACCCATGACTGCCCATGTTCCCTGTCCTTAGTGATGTACTTAGGATATGCTAACCCTATGAGGTCAAATGGGCTTTAGGAAGCATCACTACGAACATGGCTAGTGAAAGTGATGGTATTGCAGCTGAGTTATTTCAGACCCTAAAAGATTATGCTGTTAAAGTGCTACACTCAATATGGCAGCAAATTTGGAAACTCATCAGTGGCCACAGGGCTGGAAAAGTCAGTTTTCATTCCATCCCAAAGAAAGACAGTGCCAGAGAGTATTCAAACTACTACACAGTTGTGCTCATGTCACACACTAGCAAAGAAATGCTCAAAATTTTCCAAGCTAGGCTTGAACAGTACATGAACCAAGAAATTCCAGATGTTCAAGCTGGATTTAGAAAAGGAAGAGGAACAAGAGATCACATTGCTAACATCCATTCAACATAGAAAAAGCAAGATACTTCCAGAAAAACAACAACTACTGCTTCATTTACTATGCCAAAGCCTTTGACTGTGTGGATCACAACAAACGGTGGAAACTTCTTCAACAAATGGGAATACCAGACCACCTGACCTGCCTCCTGAGAAATCTGTGTGCAGGTCAAAAAGTAACAGTTGGAATCGGACATGGAACAGTGGACTGGTTCCAAATTGGGAAAGCAGTACTTCAAGGTTGTATATTGTCACCCTGCTTATTTAACTTATTGCAGAGGACATCATGCAAAATGCTAGACTGCATGAATCACAAGCTGGACTCTTTGCGAACACATGGACTGTCCATAGAATTTTCTAGGCCAGAATTCCGGAGTGGGTATCCTTCCCCTTCTCCAAGGAATATTCACAACCCAGGGTTTGAACCCAGGTCTCCTGCATTGCGGTGGATTCTTTACCAGCTGAGCCACAAGGAAAGCCCCAGCTATGATCAAACTAGATAGCATATTAAAAACCAGAGATATTCTTTTGCTGACAAAGATCCATCTAGTCAAAGCTATGGTTTCTCCAGTAATCATGTACAGAAGTGAGAGTTGGACCATAAAGAATACCAACCACCAAAGAATTGATGCTTTTGAACTGTGGTATTGGAGAGTCCTTTGGACTGCAAGGAGATCAAACAAATAATCTTAAAGGAAATCAGTCCTGAATATTCATTGGAAGGACTGATGCTAAAGCTTGAGCTCCAGTACTTTGGCCACCTGATGCAAATAAATGACTTCTTGGAAAAGACCCTGATGCTGAGAAAGATTGAAGGCAGGAGGAGAAGGGGACAACAGAGGATGTGACGGTTGGATGGCATCACCAACTCAAAGGACATGAGTTTGAGAAAGCTTTGGGAGTTGGTGATGGACAGGGAAGCCTGGCATGCTGCAGTCCATGGGGTCACAAAGAGACCGACATGACTGAGTGACTGAACTAAACTGATCTGAAGTGAACTGAATTCTTCCATTTTCTTGTTATCTATAATCCACCCATCAGGAAGCCAGAGTGTCCTGCAGGCCTCAAGATGGACTGTGTATCAGCCGGGACCCCACAGTAAAAGAGAAATAACTCTAAGTTGTTAAATTTCTTCAGCAACCTGGGAGACAAGGCAACTCAGAGATTTATTAAGCAGGACACTGCCTCTGCCTCTAGCCTCAAGGGAAAAAGGACAGAGTTGTGTGGCTGAAGCCCAGCAGCCATGGGCCACTTTGAGAACTGAAACTACTTCTGCCAATTTGCATCCATACAAGGTGGGTGGTGTCTTCCTTTCTCTGTCTCTCTACTCCAGGGGTCCCACAGAGCTTCCCAGGCCCCATGCAGATGGATCAGGGAAAAGGCAAACAGATAACTGCAGGCAAATAGACCAGCTTCCCCCAGTACTGACGCTGTGCTAGATGCAGCACTAGGTAGATCCAGCAGGAGATGCCATCGCCCCTGTTCTCAGGAAGCTTGAAGGTGTAAGAAATATTTTTCCTTTCTTTCATTTCTTTTGCTTTTCTTTTCTTTTTCTTTTTTTTTTTTTTTTTTTTTTTTTTTGCAGAGAGGAACCCAGAGAGAAGGGAATATGTGAAGGTACTCTTGTAGCCTTGAGGAAGGCAGGAGGGGGAACTGCCTGAGCCCACACTTTGATATCAACCTGAGAGAAATCTCAGCTCATCCCCCAATATCAGGTAAGGTGACCTACGAATGCATCACAGATATTCACTCATTCAGCTAATATGTTATTAGGCACATACTGTGTGCCAAGTATCACGTTTCTTATAATTATTTCTCCTAGGCCTAGTAATTTGCTAGAACTCATAGGATTGAGAAAGCCACTATATTCATTATTGTTATTATATTTTTACAGGAAAATGACATAAATTAAAATTCACAAAGGGGAGGATGTATGAGGCAATGTCCAGGAGAAACCAGATACAAGCTTCTAGGCTCTCAGTGGAGTTGCATATTGACACAATTAATTCTCCCAGCAATTATACAAGACCACACATGTGACATAGTCTCAACAGGGAGGCTTACAGCTGCATGGTATTAGACTTTTTTATTTGGGGGTTGTTTACCTGGTGGCTCAGATAGTAAAGAAGCTGTGGCAATGCAGAACACCCAGGTTCAATTCCTGGGTCAGGATGATCCCTTGAGAAGCGAATGGCTACCCAACCCAATATTCTTGCCTGGAGAATTCCATTGATAAAGAAACTTGGCATTTATAGCCCATGAGGTTGCAAAGAATCGGAACCAACTGAGTGACTAACACTTTCACTTTTCTTTCACATAAGCATGCAGTGCTTACAAGACTGACATTGGCTACTCAGTCTCCATTCCCAGGAGAGACAAAACTGATACAGCACAGCCCAAGGCTGGAAGCAAGCAAAGCAGTCTTATCAGGTCAACATTCCAAGGGCTCAAAGATTATGTCCCAGAAGATGTTCAAGGGCTGGTCCTGAACCTTGGCCAATCAAGGGCCAAGGCCTTACTTTGAATGTGCAGGCTCTACGTTTACTGCATATTCAAGTATTCCCATTTTAATCCAGTTTTCACTGATCTCTGGTCTCTGCTGTACTTCCAAGTGCTGTGTCTCTCCTGACTTCCTAGACTTGGGGCTTGCATTTAGATAACCTCACCAGAATCACTGAATTATGATTCTTGAGGTCCAGTGTATGATAACTTCCTATTCAGAGATATTGCCTTAAGATTGATACACATTTATTTATCCATTCAGTCACCATTGACTGAGCATGTAGGATATACCAAGAATTGTAAGCACATTGGTTACAATAGTCAATGTAAGAAACCCCAATTCTGCCCTAACAAACAGTATGATGCGGTAGAGCAGGACGAGTGAATAAGAAAATATAATATAACTGATACTTCACTAGATCGAATACTGCCCCCTAATACTTGTGTCTATCCAGAACCTCAAAAATATTAACCCTATTTGGAAATAGTCTTGAAAGTGTAGTTGAGTTGAGATGTGTTCTTACAGGATTAGAGTGAGCCCTAATCCAGTGTCTCATGTTCTTATTAAGGAAAGGGAAATGTGGACACAGATACACAGAGGAGGACAGTATGGAGACACACAGGGGAGAACTCCCTGTGATCAGGCAGGCAGATGTCAGAGTGAAGTGTCCACAAGGCAAGGAAAGCTAAGTATTGACATTGACTGCCAGAAACTGGAACGGAGAGAGAGAATCCTGTCCTCACCCAGAGTCTTCAGGAAGAGAGTGATCCCATCCACATCTCAATTTTGGACTTCCAGACTCAAAAGCAGAATAAAATACATAATAAATTTCTAGGAAGTCACTAAGTTTGTGATAGCTTGCTATGGTAGCCCACAGGAATGAATACAGATAGCACTGAATTAGAAGAGAAACAGAGCACTGAGACACCAGAGGAGGAATGCCTGCAATCCAACTCTAGAGGCCAGAAATAAACTCCAGAGGTAGTGAGAACTTCCAGAAGCTTTGTGCTATGGAGGCTATAAAGAAAAGCACACAGGGAGAGAATTCTTGACATAAGGAAGAGTATATGCAAGATAAAAGAGAACTGGCCCACTAAAGAGCTGAAAGAAAATAAAGAGAATCATATCCTGGAGTGTGAGACAAGGCTGGGAAGATTGGAGCCTTCTTCTTCTGAGTGTGAGCACAGTCCCTTAAGTTGTATGGATGTGATGCATCTGCATAGCTAGTCACCTGTTGGGCCTCAGAAACCAGTAATAGATCTTCTGACAGATTTGGTATCATCTCTGGTTCACACTTTACCCACCCCCCAGGTCAGGGGATAACATGACCAGTAAGGAAGGGTTGCAAACTCAGCCTGTTTTACAAGAATACAATGAATTTGGTACCTGTTTACAGTGTTGGTGCTTTACTTGAAATCAAATCCTCATGGCTATTATTGATTTCCTTTCCATCATATAGTATCATAGATTTTCTGGGCTGGCATTAAAACCCTGCAGTGTCACTGCATATTACTTAGCACCATCAGTTCTAATTAGTACTGCAGGTAACAGAAAGAACAGCTTTACTTTTTTCGTGTGAAGAGTATCAAGCTCTCATTACAGGAAACCTGTCAGTGTTGCCTCACTCTTCATTTCTCTTTGAATGCTGTTGGGCTGAGGTTTATGATTTGATAATTCTGTCATGATACTGTGTTTGAACTCTGGTTTTTAAAAATATTTATTTATTTGACTGTGTCAAATTTTAATTGTGGTACACTTGATCTTCAACCTTTATTTGAGGCATACAGAATCTTTTTAGTTGACCGGGGATCAAGCACCTGCATTGGGAGCATTGAGTCTTAGCCCCTGGACCACCAGGGAAGTCCTGCTTTTGAATTATGTTTTAAGCAAACATATCATGACTGATGTCTTACCATTTAAGACTCTTCACTTGAGTTATTGCTGGGGTCCAGCCTCGGTGGATCCAGGGAATTCAAAGTGGGGATGGAGTCAGTGAGGAGAGACTTATTTGTTAGAGATATAAAGAGAGATTAGGAAAGGATACTGTAGTAGGAAAATTAGTGGAGAAAAAATGCTGAATAACTTGGTTACGTGGAGAACCAATAAAACTCTGAGACAATGGATTTGCACCATCTACGTAAGCCACTGGTGCCCACTTGAATAGCGGAGGGTGCCCCACCTTGTGCTCCCTCTCACGTGGGACTTAGAAGCCAGGACAAATAAGTAGATACAGTGAGAATGCTCAGATGGGAATTCAACAATAACAGGGAGAAGAAAATGACATGGAGGAGCCAAGCATTGGTGCCAGACCCCACAACTTTATTTTCAAAAGCAGCTTATATACCTCAAGTTGTAAATAAAGAAGTAATGGAATATGCAGTTATGCAGGGGCAGCAGTCCTGACCCTTATTGAGACCAGACTTTCTTTTTGCATACCTTCCCATATACAAAAGGTCTTAGGTGGTTTTACATCATCTTCTGGCCAGGGAGCCTGTTAACATTTTTATGGCTCTTTTCCTAGATAAATGTCTATCAACCAGAAAACTCATTTTCTCTTGAAGTGTTTTTTCTTTAATCTGCATCACCCTCAAAGTACTAAATAAAGTTACATTCCTGTAGAACAAAGGTGCAGTAGGTTATAACAAAGAAAGTACTAAACTCAAAGATCTAATGTTGCTAATGCCAGGGCTACTACCTGTTTTTTCTATATACCAACTATATCTACAAATAAAAGATATAAAAACTTGGCAGCAAGTATTAGCTCAACAAATGAAACCCTTAATCAGTCTTATTCTAATGATTTTGACTCCTCAGAAACCCCTACATTCCTAGGATATTTTAAGCTTTCTGTGCCTCTCGCGGTCGGGAGGCCACAAACAATCACATGTGCAACTGTAAGAGTCTGGCAGGCAGGCTAGAAAGTCATCAGAGGGGTTTTTGGATTGAAACACTCTTATTATGCCCAAGGGATTTATTATCTAAAAGCTCTAAATTAACTTTCTCCAGAAAAAGGTGGTGGGGGGACAGCTCCCTGTTAACGTCAGAAGAGTAGGTGGAAAGTATAACACAGTAAAGCAGGCAGACTCTGGTTTTGGGAGTAGATGCTTGAAAAAATCCAGTGGGGACACCTGAGGCCTGATCCTGCCTTTGCGTTTTGTCAGGTCCTCTTCCTCATGTTTGCCATCGGTGAGATTCCCCATGCTAGCTCCTGTCAAGTTATCTTTGTCATTCAGCCAGTTGGGAAATTATGAGAAGAGAGCAGAATGAAAGCCTATGGTCCCAGTTTTCTTCCATTTCTCTGTTGACTAGCACGAATGAAGTTAGTAGTGATACATGCTAGAGGAGACACAAGAAATCAGATGTGTGCCAGGATACAGCCACCCATCAACAAGATACTCATAGGAATGTTGACAGAGTGGATGCCTCCAGAAAGACCCTGTAGTAGAGTTTAAAGAGCATGCCCAATGATAGGGAGGCTTGAGGTTGAATTCTGACCCAATGACTTCATAGGATGACCAAGAGGAACCCATGGAAAAGAAACAATGATATTCCCTCAGAGGAGTGATGTTGGTGGTTTAGTCATTAAGGCATGTTCGACTCTTGTAGCCACCATGGACTGTAGCCCACCAGGCTCCTCTGTCCATCTGATTTCCCAGGCAAGAACACTAAAGTGTGCTGCCATTTCCTTCTTCAGGGGATCTTCTAGACCTAGGGATCAAACCTGGGTACCCTGTATTGTAGATGGTCTCTTGCATTATAGGCAGATTCCTTACCTACTGAGCCACCAGGGAATACCCCTCCAGAAGAGAGGATAGGGTAAATTTACTTACATTATGTAGATATATATATATATATATATATACACATACAGTACATCCATAAGTAATATGTGTAATATACATGCATGTATTGACATGTATTGACACATTGAATAATATACATATAAATCACACACATATATGTATTTGTGTACATATATTTGTTCATACATAACATATGCATAATATGTACACATATAAATTTATATGCATATGTAAATTTTTTCAACTTCTTCCTCTGAGGAGAATATTATTGTTTCATTTCCTTGGGTTTCCCTTCATCCCATAAATAAGTCTGAGAGGAAAATGTATGTATATAAACACACACACACAAACCACAGTTTGGAAAAGTTCCTGGGATTCAAACCCACTTTTGTGTTTATATTCAGTTTTCTTTTCACTACATGGTCATGTCTCATTCTTTAAACTATTTATGTAATCTCTTACTAAGAGATTTTTTGATCATTAACAAAGAAATAAGTAACATCATAAGAATATTTCCAGATGGGCAATTAAGACTGGGAAGCTCTGCTGCCAGGCAGACTAGAACGAGGTTCTCAGCTCACATCTCACCACCACAGGGCAGAGGCCAAGCCACTTTGCATCTTTTTAAGCCTCACTGTCTTCCTCTGAAACTTGAAAATAGAGGTTTCTCAGGGGAATTATAGGTAGTGTGTCTACATTACCACGTGATACACCGTAGGTGTTCTGTAAATAAGGGCACCCATGAAATTGTACTCTGTAAGGAAGCACCTGGACACCCTTAACCACTATCACACAGATAGATTTATGTCTGGTGGGAGACCAAGGCTGCCCATTCAATCACATATGTAATTATACATGTGTTCATTCTGCAAACACTTTACTAAGTACCTCTGCCTGGCTCTATGAGAGGTGTTGGAATACCAATAAGAGTGTCACATGACCCCACACTCAAGAAGCTTAGATTTGGCAAAGGAGAAAAATAAAATAAATGTTAATACATGTAAAGTTTATATGATAACAATACAGATACATACTGAGTATTTATATCTATTAACTCATTCTATTTTATTTCAAAATATAACCTTAAAAATACATGCTTAAAAATCATAGGGCTCAGGTTTTTAATTATGTACTATCTGTTTTGTTAAGATATCTTTTTGTATAGATAGATTTATGTCTGGTGGGAGACCAAGGCTGCCCATTCAATCACATATGTAATTATACATGTGTTCATTCTGCAAACACTTTACTAAGTACCTCTGCCTGGCTCTATGAGAGGTGTTGGAATACCAATAAGAGTGTCACATGACCCCACACTCAAGAAGCTTAGATTTGGCAAAGGAGAAAAATAAAATAAATGTTAATACATGTAAAGTTTATATGATAACAATACAGATACATACTGAGTATTTATATCTATTAACTCATTCTATTTTATTTCAAAATATAACCTTAAAAATACATGCTTAAAAATCATAGGGCTCAGGTTTTTAATTATGTACTATCTGTTTTGTTACAGATATCTTTTTGTAAAGAAAATTAGCTCATACATAATTAGTACATAAGCAACTGTCCTTATAAACTGAAGGTGCTTTAGTATGGTTTTGCATCACAAAACCAAGTCATAGCAGAATGGGCTAAAAAAAAAAATGACAAGCATTACTGGTACTAAAAAAAATAACTTGGGCACAGCAAGCCATGGGGGATACATGCTCCATGGAGTAACTGTTCCCTGAAGTCCTCCTTCTAGTTGAGGTTGGTCATTGTTTTGCATTAAATGTTCTCGTGGTACCCTAAGGAACCAGCATGTATCAATAAGTCAAAGCCAGCCAACTCTGGATGGTTGCATGTTGTATAAAACCAGCTCCTGCTTTGTACCTGAATCTCCTGAAAATGAGGGTATACCATTGCTTTTATCTCTATTAACTCCATGGCTTTAGCTGTTTCTTACACCTGCTTCCATATGATTACTCTCACGTGTTCTATTACAGTGAAATTTTATCAACTGTAGCTCTTTTATTCATTAAAAATGTTTTATTGTCTTTGTTGTTCAGTCACGAAGTCATGTTCAGCCCTTTGCGACTCTATGGATTGCAGCACGCCAGGCTTCCTTGCCCTTTACTGTCTCCTGGAGTTTGCTCAAACTCGTATCCATTGAGTCAGTGATGCCATCCAATCATCTAATCTTATGTTACCCCTTTCTCTTTCTCCTCCTGCCCTCAATCTTTCCCAGCATCAGGGTCTTTTCCAGTGAGTCAGCTATTCACATCAGGTGGCCAAAGTATTGGAGCTTCAGCATCAGTTCTTCCAATGAATATTCAGGATTGATTTCCTTTAAGAATGACTGATTTGGTCTCCTTGCAATAAAAAGGACTCCCAAAAGTCTTCTCCAGTGCCACAGTTCAAAAGCATGGATTCGTCACTGCTTAGCTTTCTTTATGGTCCAACTCTCACATCCATATGAGTACTGGAAAAACCATAGCTTTGACTATATAGAACTTTGTTGGCAAAGTGATGTTTCTGCTTTTTAATACATTGTTTGTTATAATTTCCTTCAAAGGAGTAAGTGTCTTTTAATTTCACGGCTGCAGGTACTGTCCTCAGTGATTTTTGAGTCCAGGAAAATAAAGTCTGCCACCGGCACCACTTTCTCCCCTTCTATTTGAACTGAGTAGTGGGAGTAGATGCCATGATCTTAGTTTTTTTTTTTTTTTTTTTTTTAAGTTGAGTTTCAAGCCAGCTATTTTCCTCTCTTTTTTCACTCTCATCAAGAGGCTCTTTAGTTCCTCTTTGTTTCTTCTATAAAGGTGGTGTCATTTGCATATATTAGGTTGCTATTTCTCCCAGAAATCTTGAATCCAGCTTGTGATTCATCCAACCCAACATTTTGCACATGTACTCTGCATTTAAGTTGAATAAGCAGGATGGCAATGTACAGCCTTGACATACACCTTTCCCAGTTGTGAACCAGTCTGTTGTTCCATGTCCAATTCTAACTGTTGCTTATTGACCTACATATAGATTTCTCAGTGAAAGTGAAAGTCACTCAGTTCTGTTTGACTCTTTGTGACTCCCTGGACTATACAGTCCATGGAATTTTCCAGGCCAGAATACTAGAGTAGGTAGCCTTTCCCTTCTCCAGGGGATCTTCCCAATCCAGGAGGTGAACCCAGGTCTCTTGCATTGTGGGCAGATTCTTTCCTAACTGAGCCAGAAGGAAAGCCCTTGTTCTTGTCTAGACTTCTCAAGAGACAGGTAAAGTGGTCTGATATTCTCATCTCCTTGAGAATTGTCCACCATTTGTTGTGATCCACACAGTCAAAGGCTTTAGTGTAGCCAATGAAGCAGAAGTTGATGTTTTTCTGAAATTCCCTTGCTTTCTCTATGGTCCATTGAATGTTAGCAATGTGATCTCTTATTCTATTAGAAATTTAATATATCTTTAAAATGAGGTTAGTATTTTAATGGGATTGTTATTGTTTTGTAGGATCTGGCTTAAAATATACATTTTCAGTGGTCTCACCCAATATATTTCCCCCTTAAAAGTGTGATTTTTGCAGAATTCAAGGTTTTTAAGGATCACATAGTGTGAAATAGAAAGCTCTTGCAGTTTTCCACCATTATTCTTAATGTGATATTCCTCATAATGTGTGCTATTAGAAGCAATAGCTTTCACATCAGGAATCCATTGTCTGAGTCCTGTATTTCTTACTAACTCTGTGCTTACTCATTGTCACAAGAAATTCTCTTGACCAGGCACCACACTCCCAGCTGCAAAGCTTCCCCACCATCTGCCTCTTCATTCCCATCTTACCTGAATCTTTTTAGTCCTTCATTACCTTAGAATGAACACTGTGAGTGATTCTCCATTTTTACCTTAGAATGAACACTGTGAGTGATTCTCCATTGTTTGATTCTGTGCTTCCTCAGAGATGCTATTTATCATATGTTTCACCAAACTTTAGCAAGGATATCACAGACATCTTCCAGTCCAGGACCATGGGATTCAACAGCTGATTGTATTTTTCCTCACACTTCGTTTCCACAGAATTAGAAAATCTTACAATTTTAATGGAAACAAACTCCAATATTCTTGCCTGGGAAATCCCATGTACAGAAGATCTGACATGCTACAGTCCATTGGGTTGTAAGGAGTCACACATAATTTAATAACTGAACAACAAAAACAGCAGCAGAATTACAGTTTTCCTTTTTCTTTTCTTTCTTTTCTTTAAACTACAACTAGAGCTTAGAAATATTTTCTGTTAGTTCTGGATATTTATTTGGAATATGGGACTGAAATTATGGAGATATAACTCCTTAGAATTTCACTTCAGATATCTCTCTATATAAATATGATGAATTTCATACTATAATGGCTTCCCTAATATCTCAGTTAGTAAAAAAATCTCCCTGCAATGCAGAGACCCTGGTTTGATTCCTGCTTCAGGAAGGTCCTCTGAAGAAGAGATAGGCTACCCACTACAGTATTCTTGGGCTTCCTCTATGGCTCAGCAGGCAAAGAGTCTGTTTGCAATGTGGGAGACCTGGGCTCGATCCCTGGGTTGGGAAGATCCCTGGAGAAGGGAAAGGCTACCCACCCTAGTATTCTGGCCTGGAGAATTCCATAAACTGTAGAGTCCATGAGGTCGCAAAGAATTGGACTCAACTGAGTGACTTTCACTCACACCGTAATTGATCCATTAAAACAATAGAATTCTAGACTGAACTTTTTTAAAGATCATATTTTAGAGGTTTTGATGAGTTAGCAGGAAAAAAGAATACGGGCCCATTACAAGAGAAACTTAAAAGTAAAAGAACAAAAGACAAGTTAGAGAGGTGCAATATGCAGTGAATCAGGCTTTTACTCTGAAAAATCTTTAGTAGATTGAGGATTAATGTTTGTTGTCATACAGAGCACTAAATTTACGACACAAATCTCTGGGAAATCCCAGGTATGGATATCTAATAAGAGATTCTTATATTTCTGAGATCCCAACCAAAGGGCTACAAAACTCGATTATGTGTAAACTAAATAAAACCTCCTCCAAACACATCAAAAGCTAGGAGGAAAATTATCTGCCTAGGATATTTGTGCTAAGTGAAAAAATAATAATCCATAACTACAGTGAGACCCTTATCCCATTTACAGCTCAGATTTATACTACACAAGATATCATCTCAGACCTATTAGAATGGCTGTCATCGAAAAGACAAGCGATGGCAAGGATCTGGAGAAAAGGGAACCCTTATATACCATTAGTGGGAATGTAAATTGATTCAGTCACATGAGGAAAACAATATGGAGTTTTCTCAAAAAGTTAAAAATAGAACTACCATATGATTGAGCAGTCACACTTCTGAGTGTTTATTGGAAGGAATTGAAACCATTATTTTAAAAGATATCTGCCATCACTTGTTCATTTTCATATATTTATAATAAATCATGGAAACTATATCCATCCAAAGATGAACACATAAAGAAAATGTGGCACACATAAATGTTATTCAGTCATAAAACCTTGAAAATCCTCTCATTTGTGACAACATGAATGAAACTTGGAGACTTTATGCCAAGTGAGATGTCAGACAGAGAAAGACAAATACTGTATAATGTTTGTTGCCAGAAACAGTGGGTAGGGGATGGATGAAATATGTGAAGGTGATCAAGAATTCAAACTTCCAGGTATAAGATAAATACATTAAAACTGAAAGTTTGAACTTTTGATCATCTTCACACATTCTGTGGATGTAATGTACAGCATGGTGACTCCAGTTGACACTACTGGGTTGCATATTTGAAAGTTACTGAGAGTAGACTTTAGAGGTTCTCATCACACACACACACACACACACACACAAATATATATATATATAACTGTGCAGTGATTCATGTTATCTAAACTTTTTGTGCTAATCACTTCAATATATATATGTAGATATCAAATCATTGTTATACACTTGAAATGTACTCAGTGTTATGTCAATTATATCTTAATATCTTAATCAAACTAGAAAGTAAAGTGATTGTTTAAAGCATTTAAAAATGCTTTTTACATACACTTAAAAGACATTTACCAAGTTGAATATAATAGACATTTCTGAATTTCATACACCGCTCAAAAAAGACTACATAATATTTTTTAAAAGTTGTAGGACATTTATAGAAATTGATAACATTCATAAAGCAAGCTTTTAGAAAGATAGTAATTATGACTCTGTAGGTGAGACAACAAAAGAGACACAGAGGTATAGAACAAACTTTTGGCCTCTGAGGGAGAGGAAGAGGGTGGGATGATTCGGGAGAATGGCACTGAAACATGTATACTATCATATAAGAAATGAAGCGCCAGTCTATGTTCAATACAGGATACAGGATGCTTGGGGCTGGTGTACGGGATAATCAGGGGAGATGGTGTGGGGTGGGAGGTGGGAGGGGGCTTTGGCATTGGGAGATCGTGTACACCTGTGGCTGATTCATGTCAATGTACGGCAAAACCAATACAGTATTGTAAAGTAGAATAAAGTATTTTAAAAAAAATTTATAAGATTTGTAACTTAGTGTGTAGATTGATTGTATTGATAGCTTAATACTTCATCCCTCCCTGTATCTTTTGTTAATCCACTTAGTAAAGAGGTGAACTCCATTTGCTGCCTCTTAAATGTGGGCCGATATTGTGCCTTCCTTTGGTAATATTTCTACCTTCTCTCTTGTCTTCTGCTATCACCATGAGTACATACTGAAAGATGAAATATATTTACGATGAAATATATTTACAGACTAGAGAGGAATCAGCCTAATCATCCAAGTGAAGGTCATCTTAAATAAAATGACAGCTACCTAAACTCCAAAAATGTGACAAAGCCCAATCAAGACCAACAAAACTTCCCAGCCACCCTTAGACACAGAAGCTAAATAAAACCTTATGATAAGCCAATTATTTTGAGGAAAGTTTGTTACACAACATCATTCTGTCACAGATAACCACCATGCACACCAAGCATGCTCTCGGATCAATATTAACATGTCAGAAGTGCATTAAAAAAGAACTTTTAAAACCGCATACATTTGGAAGTTAAGAAACACACTTTTAAAGAAATCGCAATTCAATTAAGATTTTGAAATTAGGTGTAAAGCATAATGTTTCAAATCTCTTGGGATATAGCTGAAGACAGGTTTTTTTTTTAATTTATTTGTTTTAATTGGAAGTTAATTACTTTATAATATTGTATTGGTTTTGCCATACATCAACATGAATCTTTTAACACTAAATGTTATAGTATAAAAAAAAGGAAAGTTACAATAAAATGTCTAATTTAAAACTTAGAAAAATAACCTAAAAAGACACAAAGAAAGTAGAAAAAAAGAAAGCATATATAGAATCAGGAATCCTAAAGTATGGTCTTTGAAAAAGTCAGAATAATTGTTAAACCTATATTGAGTCTGATCAAAGAGAAAGAGAACAGTACATGTAAATGCTATCAGCGATTTTAAAACACATAATTTCAGTTTCAGTTCAGTAGCTCAGTCATGTAGAAATCTTTGCGACCCCATAAACTGCAGCACGCCAGGCTTCCCTGTCCATCATCAACTTCCGGAGCCTACTCAAACTCATGTCCATTGCATCAGTGAAGCCATCCAACCATCCAACCATCTCATCCTCTATCATCCTCTTCTCCTCCCGCCTTCAGTCTTTCCCAGCATCAGATCTTTTCCAGTGAGTCAGCTCTTTGTATCAGACAGTCAAAGTATCAGAGCTTTGCTTCAGCATCAGTCTTTTCAATGAATATTCAGGACTGATTTCATTTAGGATTGACTGGTTTGATCTGCTTGCAGTCCAAAGGACTCAAGAATCTCCTCCAACACCACAGTTCAAAACCATCAGTTCTTTGGTGTCCAGCTTTCTTTATGGTCTAACTCTCACTTCTGTACATGACTTCTGGGAAAACCATAGCTTTGACTAGATGGACCTATGTTGGCAAAGTTATGTCTCTGTTTTTAAATATGCTATCCAGATTTGTCACAGTTTTCTTTCTAAGGCACATATGTCTTTTAATTTCGTTGCTTCAGTCATCATCTACAGTGACTAAAGTCTGTCACTGTTTCCATTGTTTCCCCATCTATTTGCCATGAAGTGATTTGACCAGATGTCATGATCTTAGTTTTCTGAATGTTGAGTTTAAAACCAACTTTTAAACTCGTTTTCACTTTCATCGATAGGCTTTTAGTTCTTCTATGTTGGCAAAGTTATGTCTCTGTTTTTAAATATGCTATCCAGATTTGTCACAGTTTTCTTTCTAAGGCACATATGTCTTTTAATTTCGTTGCTTCAGTCATCATCTACAGTGACTAAAGTCTGTCACTGTTTCCATTGTTTCCCCATCTATTTGCCATGAAGTGATTTGACCAGATGTCATGATCTTAGTTTTCTGAATGTTGAGTTTAAAACCAACTTTTAAACTCGTTTTCACTTTCATCGATAGGCTCTTTAGTTCTTCACTTTCTGCCATAAATGTGGTGTCATCTGCATGTCTGAGGTTGTTGATATTTCTCTCGGTAATCTTGATTCCAGCTTGTGCTTCATCCAGCCTGGCATTTTGCATGATGTACTCTGCATGTAAGTCAAATAAACAGGGTGACAATAAAGATAAATGTCATTAAATAAGCAAACATGTAAAAAGTCTTAATATAAGGATATGTTGGCCAGTTTCATGCCATCATATCTAAGCTTTAACTTAGATGAAATAAACACATTTCCAGAAATACCCTACCAAAATTGACACAAGAAGTGAGGGTAAAAATTTTAAAAACATCTATAACCATTAGCAGTACTATTTTTTTCTAATAAAAAATAGCTATTCATTTTAAATTTGTATTGGAGTATGTTTGATTTACAATGTTGTGTTAGTTTCAGATGTACAACAAAGTGAATCTGTTGAATATATACATACACATCTACTCCTTTTAAGATCCTTTTCTTACATAGTCCATTACAGAGTATTGAGTAGAAGTTCTCTGCACTATACTGTAGGTCTTTATTGAGTGCGCATACGTGTGTATGCCTGCACATGTTCTCAGTCACTCAGTTGCCTATGACTCTTTGTGACCTCATGGACTATAGCCCACAAGGCTCCTCTGTCCATGGAATTTTCCAAGCAAGAATACTGAAGGGGTTGCCACTTCTTTCTCTAGGGGATCTTCCTAACCCAGGTTTGAAACCATGTCTCCTGCATCTCCTGCATTGGCAGGTGGATTCTTTATCACTGTGCCATGTTATCAGTTATCTATTTTATACATAGTAGTATGTATTAATATATGTCAACCTCTCAATTTATCCCTCCTCAATTAACCAGTGTGTGAAAAGGTAATACATTAAGTTAAAATTATTTCAGTAACAGAATTTGGTTTTTGTTAACAAATTGATATAATCTATTTCAATGTCAGATTGAAAGAAAATTGATTATATAATCAACTCAATGGTTTACATAAACAAAAATTTTTGGCAAAATTCAAAATCCATTGATTAGAAAACAGTAAGAGTCTATCAAAGAAGTATAGAGTAAGAAGCTACAGTAAAATAAAAAAACAACAACAACAACAAAAAAAACTAACAACCTACTTGCAAATGGGCAAGAGAACCAAACATACATCTCACCAAAGATTTTCAGATGACGATTACGTCTGTGAAAATTGCTCAACATCACTTATGATTGGTAGTGTCTGTTTAGTCCTTAAGTCATGCCTGTCTCTTGCAACCCCATGGACTGCACCTGACAGATTCCTTTGTCCATGGAATTCTTCCAGGCAATAATCTTGGCGGGGGTTGTCATTTCTTCCTCCAGGGTGTCTTCCTGACCCAGTGATTGAACTTGCGTCTTCTGCATTTCAGGCAGTTACCTTCATCGCAGACAGATTCTTTAACAACTGAGCCACAAGGGAAGCCCTCACTTATGATTAGGGGACTGAAAATTAAAACAATAATGCAATACCACCATGCATCTATTAGAACAGCTGAACTAAAAAAATATTGATTGATAGTATTAACTGTGGCAAGGATATGCAGCAATAGGAACTTTCATTCATTGCAAGTGGAAATGCAAAATGGTACAGCCACTTTGGAAGACAATATGTCAGTTTCTTACAAACTAAGTATAGACTTACTATGGAATCCAGCAGTTGTATTTCTTAGGCATTGCCGAAGTAAGTTAAAACTTATATTCACACAAAACCAGTAGGCAAAAGTTTATAGCAATCTTATTCATAATTTAATAAAACTGGAGGGAATAGATATATCTTTCAATAGATAAGTGAATAACCAGTCTAGTCATGAGAAAAATACCCCAGCTGGAGAAAATTCTCCAAATTATCTGACCAGTCCTCCTCAAAACAGTGAGGAATGATTTAAAATAAAGCCTGAGCCACTGTGATACAGGTGAAACTAACATAAAATATTAGCAACTGGAGGAATTGAGTGTGAGGTATTTGGTAATTTTCTGTACTAGAAACACAATTTGTAAATCTTTTTTTCTCTTTTTTTTAATTAATTTAAAACTTTATTCTATGTTACAATACTGTAATGGTTTTGCCATACATTGACATGAATCAGCCACACCTATTCTAAAGCTAAAAGTTTATTTAAACATGTATGATGAACATTTTATATACAAGTATAAAAGCTTACCCTTATGATTAGAAAGATGTTTTGCTATTATGATGTTTTATTTTTCTAATTATACTAAATATCTTGGCAAGTTGAGCAAAATG
>SJYC01082148.1:0-53384 GCA_006408675.1 Madoqua kirkii | reverse complement strand
ACCTTCTTCTGAAATCCTTTTAACTATTTGATACATAATATCTTTTGCCTGATGAGCATGTTCGGGTTTAACGGGACAATTAAAAACCATAATATCGTTGGCCTTTCCGCTGTTTTCGGCATGAGAAAACATAGAACGCGCACCCGCACTATAAGCGATTGATTTTTCTTCGCGAATTTCGTTAAAGAATTTTTCGCTCAAAATTTGTGCGGCAACCTGAGCGGTTACATAATTTTCTACCGTAAAATCTTTTTCCGAATAAAGGTAACAATAAATCAAAGATTGAGGTGTTTCCATTTTCCGAGAAAAAGTAACATCCCGTTTTCCGTTGTAAAAATCCTGACGACCTTTAACGAAATAAGGCGTTTCGATACTCTTTTTGAAACCGCCTAAATACTTACAACCCAAGTTTTTAAGTTGATTTTCGTCCACGTTTCCGACAAAAAAGTAAGTAAAAGATGTGGGATTGCCGAACAACTCTTTATAAATAGAAAACATTTTTTCTTTATCCGCTTTTTCCAAATCCGAAAGGGTGAGGGATTTTTTGCGTAAATTGTTGTTATACAATGCGTTATTAAGCGTATCAAAGAAAACGGCCTGAGGATTCAAAAGACGGTTTTTCACCATAGTTTTTTGTTGTGTGATAAACGAAAGATAATCGTTGTCGTCGTTATTAACATCAGTAAAATAAAGATAAAGCATTTGAAACATTGTTTCCAAATCCTTAGGCGAAGCATATCCCGAAAAACCTTGCAAAGTGTTTTGTACATAAGGACTTACATTGCAATGAAGACCCGTTAAAAGTTTTGAAAGAGTATTTATTGTAAATTTCCCAAGTCCTTGATTATTAATCATTTGAGTAAAAAGTGAGGTGTTTGCCAAATTATCTTGATTAATTTCCAAAAGACTTGTTCCGCCAAAATGTACAGCCTCAAAAAGAATTTCATCGTTTACGAAATCCGTTTTTTTGTAAATTACTTTTACGCCGTTATTAAGAGTAAAAACGTATGTATCAAAATCTTTATCGTGAATTTTTTGTTCTTTAATTTTTCCGCTTTTGAGTTTTTTGTCTAACAAAGCCTCGTTTTTAAAATCATCGGCATAAGGTTCGATTGAAGAGTTTTTTGCTTGATTTACAGCCTCTTGCATTTCTTCTGGAGTAATGTATTTTTTACCGTCTTTTTCCGAAAGCATAGCAAGACAAACCATATTTTTCCCGTCCTCGGAAAAAAGATTTTCTGCAACGGAATTTATATCTTCGATAATTATTTGCGGTAAAATTTTCTTAACAATCTCATATTCCTGTTCAATAGAAAGTAAAGGTTCGTTATCAAGAAAATTTCTAAGACAACGATTTATAAAAAACGAATTATCTTGTTTTAAACGATTGTTGTAACGAATTTCTACCGCATTAAAATATTGTTTTTTAACACGTTGCAATTCGGAGGGAAGAAAACCGTATCTCTTTATTCTCAAAGCCTCCGTCATAAGAGCCGTAAAACATTCCTTTTCTTTTCCTTCCTTTGCAACAGCCTGAAAATCAAAAGCATCTTTTGTTTTTGCAACCAAATATCCATCAATATCCGCTCCGGCTTGAACAAAAGGCGCATCTGGCTTTTGCGAAAGTTCGTTGAAACGGTTGTCAGTCATTTGAGAAATAAAATTTTTAATGATTGATTCCTTCAAATATTTTTCAGAATTTTTGTCGGAATCCTTTACGGCATCAATTTTAAACATCAACGACAAAATATCGTAAACTTGTTCCTTATCTTTTTCGCTGACGAAAATCGGCTTTTCGTTGTCGGGAACAGGATAAAGTTGTTTTTTAGGAGCATTTTCAGGGGTTTCAAAACCGCCGAAATATTTTTTTATTTTGTTTTCCATTTCATCAACATTGATGTCGCCGACAACGATAATTCCCTGATGGTGAGGATAATACCAAGTTTTATAATAATCTTTCAAATCTTGATAGGGAAAATTGTCCACAATATCCATAATTCCTATCGGCATTCTGTAAGCGTATTTGCTGTCGGGAAAAAGTTCAGGCATGGAACGTTCTAACATTCTGTAACTTGCACCCGTTCTCATACGCCATTCAGAGTGAATAACGCCTCTTTCGCTGTCGATTTCTTTGTCGTCAAGAGTTAAACGATGACTCCAATCGCTGAGAATTATCAAACAAGAATCCAAAAGCCAAGAATTTTTATTTGAGGGCACTTTGTCGATGTTGTAAACGGTTTCGTCAAAACTTGTGTAAGCATTTAATTCGCCGCCGAAATTAACGCCGTTTTCTTCCAACATATTAATAATGCGTTTCCGGGAAAATTTTCCGTGCCGTTGAAAGCCATGTGTTCCAAAAAATGCGCTAAACCTCTTTGGTTGTCATTTTCTTGCATTGAGCCGACTTTTTGAGCAATGTAAAAACAGGCTTGTTTTTCAGGTTTTTCGTTATGACGGACGTAATATGTGAGTCCGTTTTTGAGTTTTCCGACTCTGACTTGGTTGTCCTGCGGCAATTGCGCATTCAAAACTCCTGATAACAAGAGCGTTAAAATCAATAAAATATTTCTTTTCATTTTTGTTGTGATAAATTTATTTCTTTCGTACTCAGCAAACCGCAAGCGGCAAAAATGTCTTCGCCCCTTGATGCCCTGAGGGTTGCAATTATGTTTTTAGAATTTAAAATTTGTTGAAATTTTTTTATTTTTTCTTCCGACGAAGATTTAAATGTGCTTCCCGGATGCTCATGGTAACGGATAAGATTTACTCTTGAAGGGATTTTCATTAAAATTTCCGCCAACTTCAAAGCGTGGCGCACACTGTCGTTAAAATCCTCAATCATAATGTATTCAGCCGAAAATCTGCGTTGATGGGAAAAATCGTATTTTTTTATCACTTTCAACACCTCCGACAAATTATAACGTTTTTCAATCGGCATAATTTCAGCCCTTTCTTCGGGGAAAGGATTGTGAACTGAAACCGCCAAATGCACTTCCGTTTTGTCTAAAAACTCCTTCAAAGCCGGTAAAACGCCGACTGTAGAAACGGTTATCCTACGCGGCGACATAGCAAAACCGTAGTCGGAAGTAAGAATTTCCAACGCTTTTAAAACCTCGCTTAAATTGTCTAACGGCTCGCCCATTCCCATAAAAACGATATTTGTAATTTTTTCGGATTCGGGAACGGATTTTATTTGATTAAGAATTTCTCCGGCAGAAAGACTGCCTGCAAAACCTTGCAAACCCGTATTACAAAATTTACAATGCATTTTACAACCCGTCTGACAAGAAACGCAAATCGTTGCTCTGTCTTTGTCGGGAATGTAAGCTGCCTCTACAAAACGGTTTTCCGAAGTTTTAAAAAGGTATTTTTTAGTACCGTCGGCAGAAACGGTTTCTTTAACGGGTGGTAAAAGTCCCAAAGAAAAATCAAGAGAAAGTTTTTCCCTTGCCTTTTTAGAAAGATTTGTCATTTCTTCAAACGAAGAAATTTTTTTTTGATAAAGCCACTGACAAAGTTGTTTTGCATAAATTTCGGTAAATCATGGGTGGTAAAAGTCCCAAAGAAAAATCAAGAGAAAGTTTTTCCCTTGCCTTTTTAGAAAGATTTGTCATTTCTTCAAACGAAGAAATTTTTTTTTGATAAAGCCACTGACAAAGTTGTTTTGCAGTAAATTTCGGTAAATCAAGACTTTCTGCAACAGAAGAAAGTTCCGAAAAAGTTTTTCCGAAAAGCGGTTCTTTCATTTCAACTATTTTTTTATATTCGCCTTGTAAAAAGTTTCAAATTTTTCCTTTTTGTAAGCCTCCTGAGCATAATACTTAGAAACAACAAGCAAAAAATCAGGAGAAAAAAAGTCATCTACCTTAGAAATCAGCCGTTTTTCTTTATCGAAAATAAACATTGACGGAAATTTATATTCGTTTTTCATCAAAGCATTTGTTAATGCATTAGGCATATTTTCGCCCAAAGAAACAAAAGGACGGGTTTTTAATTTGTCAAAAAAATAAAGCGTATCCGTTGTTGTAGCCTCAAAACGGACGGGATAAAAATTTTCGTTAATATAATCGCAAAATCTTTTGTTTTTCAAAACGGCAGCCTCGTGAATTGCCGCTTTCAAAGACCAATAAGGAACATAACCACGGTATTTGTTGTCAATATAAATGTCAATTAAAACGGGTTTGGGATTTTCTTCAAAGAGTTTTGTAACCTCGTCTAAACTTTTCCAATTTATAACGCCGTTGGTATCAAGTTTGGTTTCTTCGAGTTTTGAAATTTCGGTTTTGTAATGGTCGGCAAAAGTGTACATATACAAATCCTTGAAATCGTCCAAGGCGATGTTAGAAGTTAAATCCTCGGCAAAATATGCCAAAACGGGTTCAATCGTTTTAACGTCCATATAACCGGGAAGCGGAAATTTTTCTTTCTTTTTGTTAAGATAAACTATTGTGGGATAAGACAAATGACCGTCTAAAAGGTAATTTGCCAAACGGCTATTGTGTCCGTCGTAGCCCCAAGTTTTTCCTAAAAATTGCAAAGTGTCTTTTGATTCGGCATCTAATTTAACGCAATAAAAATTTTGGTTGATATATCCTGCCAACTGAGGATGGGCAAAAGTTGTTGCCGACATTCTTTTGCACCAACCACACCAATCGGTATAAACGTCAATCAAAAACGGACGGTTTTCTACTGAATCCAGTTTTTCCGCTTCTTCAAACGAAAGCCATTTAATCTGTTCCTGTCCGAAAAGCGGAAACGACAGAAAAGAAACGAGTATACTAAAAAAAATTTTTTTCATTTTACGCCAAAAATTTAAGTCTGCAAATTTACACTTTTTTGACGTAAAATTAAAACCGAATATTGTTAGATTAACAAAAAATAACTTTATCGGTTAAAAATCATAACAAATCTAAATCCCGTAAAAGGATTCGGCGGATTTCCCGCTCCGTATTCTTCTTCCGCACCAATCTGCATGTAATGTCCGTAAGAATGCCAAGAACCGCCTTTTACAACGCCTTCCAAAGTCATTTCGGCAGCATTGCCCGACATTTGATAAAGTCCGTAACCATTTGGTTCAAAGGCTTTTACAGGTTGTAACGCCGACTGATAAATCACATTGTCTTCAAGGATTTCGAGATGACCGTTTTTCGGGTTAAGACGGATGTTTTCTTCGCCCGCAATGCGGAAATTTGCCTGAAACTCACCTTTTTTGTTCCTTAAAAATTTTCCTTCCCACGGATAAATGGCATTTTTTATTCCCCCTGAGGCGGCAACAATCCATTCAGACTCTTTGGGCAGACGGAAAACCGCTTCGGGAAATTTTGCCTCGTCGTACTTGGCGTAAAGTTTTGTAAGCCATATACAAAACAACTCTGCACCCTCTTTGCTGACATTTACAACGGGATATTCGGCAAATTTAATGTCAGAATCGTAATATTTCGATGCGGAAACGTATGCCTCGGAAAGTTTTTTCCAAAGCGAACCGTCAATTTTAACCCTTTCGCAAAGTTCGGTCAAACCGTTGGAATTTAAATCCATCAAAAAGGCATTATATAAAGCATTCGTAGTCTCAAAAGCGGAAATATAAAAATCGCCTCCCGTAAACTGCTTATTTAAAGACGAATAAACCGTTTGAGGTATAAATTTCATTTGCGTTTCAACTGCTTTAACAACAGATAAATTTTCCGCCAAAGTTTTAGTAAAATCTATTTTGTCCAAACCTTCCTGTTGGGAAAACGCACGGCAAAAAAACGCCGTTAATACTACCGATAAAATAACTCTTTTCAACATTTTTTTAATATGTGTTTTCTCTTTTACTACAAATACAATGCAAAAGACATTGTTTTTTTAAGAAAAAAAATAAAATATTTTTTTTGTAAAGAAAACTTTTAATTTTATCTTTGCAACGTTTTTGGCAACAATTTTGATAAACATTTAAAAAAGAACTAATTTTAAATTTCGATAAAACAATGAAAAAAATCTTTAAACCGATAGCAATTTTAACATTTGCACTCAGTCTTCCTGCCGTTTCAAATGCTCAGGACGACAATTCGGATATGTTCGACATTTTAGCCGAATATATCAACGAGACTCAAAGCACAAGTCTTACCAAACTTCAAGAAGACATTGCAAAGGGCGAAAAGTTAGTATCACAAGCAGAAACTCAGGACAAAGCCAATGCTAAATTTTTCTCCTCCGACAAAAAAGGTAAACAGAAAAAAGGCGAAAAAAAATCCGTTGAGGCAAAATCGCTCAGAATAAAAGCGGCAAAATATTACGAAAAATCTTACGAATCGCTTTACAACATTTACAAAGCGGTTTTAGACGAGGCAACCTTTACATTTCCGAGCGACAAAACCTCTGCCGACCAATTAATGACCGAGGCTGAAAGTGCGCTTCAAGAAGGCTCGTCGAAAATCTCGCCCTACGGCAAACTCGCAGCCAAAAGCCTTGAAACTACTACTTACACCAAATTAAAATCGGATTTGGCAGCAGGAAAACAGAAATTTCAAGAGGCTGCCAACGATTGTTACAAAGCCATGAAACTCTACGCAAGTCAGGCTGACAAAAAAAGCAAAGAAGATGCTGCCGACCAAGCGTATTGGAATCAAGCCGTACAAATCAACACCATTGACGCTTACACGGCTACATTAAAAGGTATCCCAACGGAAAATACGTCAGCGAGGCAAAACGCAGAATTGCAAACCTTCAAAATATGGCAAAAGCCAAAAGAGCAACTTCAAACAATCCTGACGAAGGACTTGCATACAGAATTCAAATTTGTGCCGACAAAAAACCGTGGTCGGCAAAAAAACTCAGACGTCTTTACAGCGGCGACCTTAAAATCGACGAAAAAGAAACCGACGGTTATTACAAATACTGGATTGGCTGTTTCCGTTCTTACAGTGCGGCTCAGGCTGCCGAAGAGTCAATGCATTTGAAAGAATCGTTTATCGTTTGTTTCAACGAAGGAGTTCAGATACATGTTTCCGAGGCTCAGGAAATTGAATCAACATTCGCAGACTAAATCAAAAAGGAAAAACAAATATTAATTTAAAGTCGGGAAAATATCTTTTCCCGGCTTTTTTCATAAAAAAACACAATGAAAAAATACACTTTAATAATTGTTGCATTAATTCTGTTTTCTGCTGCCAATGCTCAGCAAATAAGTTTAAAAGATATTTTGTACGGAAAATTTTACCCAAAATCCGTTTACGGGATAAAGCCTATGAAAGACGGAGAAAATTATTCAGTATTAAATAGTTACGGCAATATAATAAAATACTCCTATCAAACGGGATTACCGTCAGACACCGTAAAAATATATAGTTATACGGAAGATTATGATTTTTCCCCTGACGAAAAAAAAATCCTCTATTACTACAATTCCGATTACATTTACAGACGTTCATTTAACGCCGTTTATGAAGTTTACGACATTCAAACGAAAAAAATTACGCAAATAGGCGGCGGCAAAGCAGTTCAGTTAGCGGAATTTTCGCCTGACGGAAATTCTGTTGCATACGTTTACGAAAACAACATTTTCGTCCAAAATTTAACATCGGGACAAACCGAACAAATAACTTTTGACGGCAAAAAAAATTTCATTCTCAACGGTCTGCCCGATTGGGTTTACGAAGAAGAATTTGAGTTCAACAAGGCTTTGAATTTTCGCCCGACGGCAAATATTTAGCATACATTAAGTTTGACGAAAGCGAGGTAAAAAGTTACACTTTGCAATACAATATTCTTGATTATCAACACAATCATACGTTCAAAGAAGGAATGAATTATCCGCAAAACTACGTTTACAAATATCCGAAAGCGGGAGAAAAAAACTCCGTAGTTTCAGTCCGTGTCGTAAACCTCGAAACAGGAAAAGAATCCGTTGCTGATTTGGGCGAAAATACCGACATTTATGTTCCGAGAATTTTATGGACTTTTCAACCTAATGTTTTGGCCATAACAAGGCTCAACCGACTTCAAAACAAACTTGACATTTTAAAATTCGACGTTGAAAAAAACACTACCGAAAAAAAATTCACCCTGACCGACAACCGTTACATAGAAGAATCCGTTATGCCGTCAATAACTTTTTTAAAGGACGGAAAATCGTTTCTTATAACTCACGATACACAAGGTTTCAGAAACATTTATCATTACCAGTTTTCTGACGGAAAATTGATTTCAAAAGTAACTTCGTCAGAAAAGGAAGTAATTGATTTTTACGGACTTGACGAAAAAAACAAAAAAGTTTATTATAGTTGTGTCGGCAAAAATTCCACACAAATTTCCGTCTGTTGTTCCGACTTAAACGGCAAAAACCGCAAAGTTCTCTCCTCGCTTGAGGGTCAAAACAGTGCAGAATTTTCTTACGGAAAAAAATATTTTATCAACTTTTATTCCTCAGCCTCAACCCCAAAGTACATAACCGTAAACGACAACAAAGGCAATCAATTACGCGTTTTGGAAGACAATTCTAAACTAAAAGAAAATATTTCAATTGCCCGCTGTCCGAAAAAAGAATTTTTTACTTGGAAAAATTCCTCCGACGAAAATCTTAACGCATTCATTATCAAACCGTTAGACTTTGATTCAACAAAAAAATATCCCGTTTTAGTTGTCGGTTACAACGGTCCTGACTACAATATGGTAAACGACCGTTACGAATTTCTTTGGTACAATGTTTGGTTCAAGACGGGATTTTAGTTGCCTGTACCGACACAAGAGGAACGGGCAGAAAAGGCGCAGATTTCCGCAAATGCACTTACGGACAATTAGGAAAATTAGAAACCGAAGATTTAGTAAGTTTTTCAAAATATCTGTCGCAACAAAATTTCATTGACGGCTCACGGCTCGGCATTTGGGGTTGGAGTTACGGAGGTTTTATGTCGTCAAACGTTATGACAAGAGGCGCAGGAAGTTACAAACTGGGCATTGCCGTTGCGCCGGTAACGAATTGGGAATTTTACGACAACATTTACACCGAACGTTATATGGGTTTGCCTCAGGAAAACCACAGAGGATATATAGAAAATTCTCCGCTTTACTATGCCGACAAACTAAAAGGAAAATTTCTTTTGATTTTCGGCAGTTGCGACGACAATGTTCACCCTCAAAATTCCTTGAATCTTTGCGAAGCCCTCGTTCAAGCGGAAAAAGATTTCGATTTTATGCAATACACCGACAAAAATCACGGAATTTACGGTGGACACACAACAATGCACTTGTACGAAAAAATGATTAGGTTCATAAAAGAAAATTTGTGATATTTTATTTTTATTGCTAATTTTGCTGCAAATAAATAAAAATAAAAACTTTTTTTCGTGTTAAAACATATTGCTCTGTCGGTTGTTCTTTTATTGGAACTTCCGACAGTTTTAAAAGCGCAAAATGACTGCGCAGAAGATTATTTATTTTCGTATATTACTGTAAACGAAGGACTTACAAACAATTTTACTGACGGAATTTTCAAAGATTCAAGAGGTTTTCTGTGGATTTCCACCCTCGGAGGCGGGCTTCTGAAATACGATGGATATTACTTTGAGGCTTTCAACAACAGAAGCAAATATCCTTTGAAAAGCAATTTTGTAAGAAAAGTTTGTCAGGACGGTTTTAATCGGTTGTGGATTGCAACGGAAAGAGGACTTGACATTATGGAACTTTCCGATTACACAAAAAGCAAAATTTTAAACGAAGAAAACGATTTTCCGGCGTTTTTTCAACTCCTTCAATAAAACTTTTGAAAGACCAATCGGGAAGCGTGTGGTCGTCTTCGGCACTTTCAATAACAAAATTTGATTTTGATTCTAAAGGTAACATCTCAAAAATCAGCACGTTAAAACACAACTCAAAAATCAATTCTCCGATAATCGCGCTTTTTGAGTTTGACGGACAAATCTTAGCGGGAATAAATAACGTTGTCTGCAAAATAATTGCCGATTCAAAAGGCAAATTAATTGCCGTTCCGTTTTCTAATCTCTTAAAAATAGATTGTCAAAACATAAAGTGTATGGCAAAAAAAGAAAACGAACTTTGGATAGGAACTGACAACGGCTTAGTTCGTTTCAACCCGAAAAGCGAAACAATAAAAACATACAAACATTCGGATTCCGACAAAAATTCTCTGTCCCAAAATTTGATTTCGGATTTAGCCGTTACAAACGACGGAGAACTAATTGTAGGAACGTTAATGGGTTTGAACTTTTTTGATTCGTTGAACGAAAGTTTCAAAAAAATCCGTCAAAACGGAAATGGGAATTTTAAATCTCTTAACAGCGATTTTATCAACACTATTTTTGCCGACGGACAAATTCTTTGGATAGGCACGGAACGGGGCGGACTCAACAAAATGGTAAAACCCGTTATCACCGTAAAAAATTATCAAAATGATATTAACGTAAAAACTTCAATATCAAAAGGTTGTGTTAATTCTGCAATAGTGGACTCCAAAGGAGATTTATATGTCGGAACAATTGAAGGCGGTTTAAACTTAAAAGAAAAAAACTCAACAGATTTTCAGCATTTTACCGTAAAAGACGGTTTGTCTCACAATTCAGTAAGTTGTATCGGCGAAATAGATTCCAACACACTTTTGCTCGGCACTTGGGGCGGAGGATTAACCGTTTTTGACAAAACAAAGAAAAAAGGCATTCTGAAAATTGACCCCGAAACCACCGAAGAAAATCAAAACAAAGCAATCAACATCCATTTTATCGGCGCACTTATAAGGATACTCTCAACAACGGTTTTTGGGTAGGCTCAACAGGCGGAGTTTTTTTCTATGATTATTCCAAAAACGTTTTTTCCGACTTTTTTTCCGACAGTGTACGCTCCAAAATAAAAGGCTGTATAGGTGCGGCAATAACAAAGCAAGGAAAACTTCTTATCGGAACCTCAGCCGGTCTGTTAAACATTGATTTACAATCTTTTAACGATAAAATTTTAAATTATCGGCTTTATTGTCCCCAAAAAAACAACCACGAAACTGATTTTTTCGACAAAATCACTTTCATAATGCCCGATAACGAAAACAACGTTTATTTCGGAACAAACGGTTACGGAATTGTAAAATACGACGGACAAAATTACAATTTTATCACAACGGACAACGGTCTTTCAAACGATATTGCCTGCCAACTTTGTCAAGACGGAGCAGGAAACATTTGGATAGCAACGGCAAACGGAATTAGTTGTTACTCGCCTAATACTCAACGAATTTCCAACTATTTTAAAACGGAAGGACTTTGCGACAACCAATTTTTTTGGAACGGTTGCTGCAAAAATCCGTTCAACGGAAATATATTTTTCGGCGCAACCAACGGACTCACCGAAATTAATCCCGAACGTTACAACAATAATTCCACTTTTAAAAATGTATTCTTTACCAAACTGAAAATCAACGACAAAGACATTTTTCCCGGAAAAAATTCTCCCATTTCGGAAGACATTTCCACGGCTCGAGAAATAAAAATGCACGAGAGAGACAAATCAATTTTAATAGAATTTTCCCCGCTTGATTATTATTCTCCTCAATCGGTTGTATATCAATATAAATTAGAGGGTTACGACAAAAATTGGATTGCCGCAAAAAACTATCGGAGTGCGTTTTACAACAATCTCAATCCCGGAAAATACGTTCTTAAAGTCCGTTGCGCCGGCGGCACGGGAGATTTTTCCAAAGAAAGCGAAATCAAAATTTATGTTGCGAAATATTTCTACAAAACTTGGTGGTTTATGGTTTTAGCGGCGATAATACTTATAGTTTTAGTTAGCGGTCTGATTCATTGGAGAATAAGAACGTTAAGAAAACAAAAATCAAAACTCGAAGAAGAAGTAGGAAAACGCACCAAAGCCCTTGAAAGCAAGTCGGAAGAACTTTCCCGTCAAAACGAAATTCTTTTCCGCCAAAATGAAGAAATTTCCCGTCAGAAAAATCAAATGGAAAAAATGACGCAAAAAATTCAAGAACTCACCGTTGATAAACTTGCGTTTTTCACCAATATAACTCACGAGTTCAGAACGCCTTTAACCCTGATAATCGGGCCGACGGAGCGCGCTTTGAAACTTTCTACAAACCCCAAAGTAATAGAACAATTAAATTTTGTAAACACCAATTCCAAACATTTGCTCTCTCTTGTAAATCAGTTGATGGATTTTCGCAAAGTGGAATCGGGGAATATGCCCGTTTCGTTGAAACCGGGAAATTTTGCAACGTTTATAGAAGACATTTTAATGCCGTTCAAAGCCTTGTCGGAAGAACATAAAATAGAAATAAAATATTTTTCCCGTTTAAGCAATCCGTACATTTTGTTTGACAGAGAGGCAATGACAAAAATTTTAACCAATTTGTTGAGCAATGCGTTAAAATTTTCCGCCACGGGAAGTAAAATTTGTGTCTATGCGGCTCAGTTGAAAGAAAAAATTTACGTTTGTGTTTCCGACAAAGGTTCCGGAATTGTTAAAGAAGATATTGAAAAAATTTTCAATTCATTCTATCAGTCTAAAAATCAAGAAGATATAAATCAAAAATTTCAACAGGGAACCGGAATAGGGCTTTATGTTTGCAAAAGACTTGCCAACCTTTTAGGCGGCGACATAACGGCAAAAAACAACAGAAAAAAAGGAGCGTCATTCCGTCTGATAATTCCTTTGGTAAAATTTGAAAACGAATCCTCCGCACCTGCAAGCGGAGTTATAGAAAATATTTCGGTTAATGAATACGACGACCAAATCGACGACCAAATTCCTGAAAACACATCGTATAGGCTCTCCGTTTTGGTTGTGGAAGACAATCCCGAAATGCGGCATTATATCCGTTCCATTCTCTCGGATACTTACTCCGTAATAGAGGCATCGGACGGAGAAAACGCATTACAAGTACTTAAAAATCAAACAGTTGATTTAATTTTAACAGATTTAATGATGCCGGTAATGAACGGTTTGCAATTGACAAAAGTAGTAAAGGAAGATATAAATTTTTCACATATTCCCGTCATAATTTTAACGGCAAAAACCTCCAGAGATTCTCAGTTAGAAAGCCTTAGCAAAGGCGTTGATGACTACATTATCAAGCCTTTTGACGAATCAATTTTAAAAGCAAAAATTCTCTCGTTAATCGAAAACAGAAAAAAATATCGTCAGCGTTTCAAAACCGATATGGAGATAGAAAGTCTTAACATTCCTGAGGAATCCTCCGACAAGAAACTTTTGAATAAAGCCCTGAAAATCATTAAAGAACATTATAAAGATTCTGGTTTTGAAATTTCCGATTTGGCAGACGGACTTTCAATTTCAAAAGCGATGTTAAACAAAAAAATGCAAGCCTTAACTCAACAAAGCGCAGGACAATTCATAAGAAATTACCGCCTGAAAATTGCCCACGATTTAATCATAAAAAACAAAATCACAAAAAATATGAACATTTCCGAAATCGCATACGAAGTAGGATTCAACGACCCAAAATATTTCACAAGATGTTTTACAAAACATTTCGGAGTAACGCCTTCGTCAATCGGAGAAGAAAAAAAGTAAATTAATCTTTAAGTTATCCCCTATGCAATAAAAAAATTTTAAATAATTACTTTAAACTATCAAAATCCGCTAAAATTTTTTCAAAATCAAAATAAGAAACCGTGCCGAACGAACCGTTTGAAGAAAAATACATCAGATTAAAATCGGGACTGCCGTTTTCAAGAAATTTTTTATAAAATTTTATAACTTTTTCTCCGTTCACGGTTAAAGTGTAAATATGATGATTTTCAGGCAATTGCAAAGTATCGAAATATTGTTTGGCGTAATAAGAAGAAAATATTTTTCCTAAATATTTGCGTATGTTTCCGTCGGGGATTTTTTCGTTTTTAACGCTTTTGAGCTCCAATTTTCCTTAAGGTTAAAATTTTTCCACCCGTTACAATTTCAACAACCTGACAATCAGATTCTTTCGTTGAAAAATCTTTATCATCGGTACAAGAAAACAAAGACAGGGAAAACAACAGAATAAAAAACTGAAATTTTCTCATTTTTTAGAATATTTTTTCTTTCTAACAAAATAAACCGCCGTTCCTAAAACAGAAACCGTCAAAAGCGGAAAAACAACATTTACAACCCCCCAAAAATTTCTCTCTTTTTGTGCCTGCTGTTTGTCCAAAAGCCTTACTTTCATTTCTTTAAGACGGATTTTAAGCAAATCTCCGTTGCCGGTTAAATAATTTAAAGCGTTGATTATAAACTCTTTATTGCCTTTGAAAGTTTTTTGAGTATTTCTGTCAAATCCCAAAGGATAAGGTTCTCCCTTCGGTGAAATGTCGTTGATAATAATGTCGCCGTCAGATACAAAAATTTGTTTCGACTCTTTTACGGAACTAATTGTGTTATAGAAAGTTCCGTTGATTGTTCTGCCCTTTCGTTCTGAAAATGCCGATTCAAAACGCCCCTCAGCCAAAACAGCAACAGTTTGAAAAGGATTGTTGAAAGTCTCCGGATTTTGTCTTACATTTATTTGTTCAAACGAAAGAGCAAAAGGAGCATTGCATACTTTACTATACTTTCCCGATTTCAACAAAACAGTTTTTTTTACGGGTCGATTCAAAACGCCCCTCAGCCAAAACAGCAACAGTTTGAAAAGGATTGTTGAAAGTCTCCGGATTTTGTCTTACATTTATTTGTTCAAACGAAAGAGCAAAAGGAGCATTGCATACTTTACTATACTTTCCCGATTTCAACAAAACAGTTTTTTTTACGGGCAAATTTGTTGCAACAGTGTCAATCGTTCCCGCAAAACGGCAAAGAACATAATTCAAATGTTTTGTAATAGGATTTTTTTCGCGGCTAAGAACAACGGGATAATAATCCCATGGGAAAAGTTTTATCTGACTCTGACCGCCGTAACCGGCTGTGGCAAGTCCGATCGGCGCACATTGCAAATCTCTGATAATGTCAGCATTAAACCTAACACCGTAAGTAAAAAGCATATCACCAAGATTGGTTTCCAACGGCAAAACGGGCGACACACCTTTTTCGTAAAGGCTATCGGTTGCTGCCGTTGTTGCGTCCAAAAGCCACAAAACGTTACCGCCGTTCATAATATAATTATCAATAATGAATTTTTCGTCCTCGCTGAACGGCTTAACAGGCTTGGCAATTACTATTGCGGCAAAATTTTTTAACACATCGGGACTCTCTCCTATTTTTCCGCGCCTGACATCATAATAATCAGAAAGTTCCGTGCAAATATCAATCAAATTTTCTTCGCTCACTTCGCCGTGCCCTTCAATAAAAGCAATTTTTGGTTTTTCAATTTGCGACAAACGATAAACAGCATTAATTATCTCATATTCAAACGTTTCAACAGAGTTGAAAATATTTTGTCCGTCTCCCGCTTCAAGATTCGGGTCTTGTTTTAAAAGGTTAAGACCGATTTCTCTGACAAGAACGGTATCGTGATTGTCTTGTCCCGTTTTGCCTTCCAAAGTGTAACAAACTACTGCACAAGGAAATATCATAGTTTTTGTAGTTTGTTGTTGAGTTTGATTATCGATTTCAATGGGTCGTAATCCCAAATCATACAATTGTTTAAAAATTCCGTAACGGACTTCTTTTTTGTCGCTTTGAGTCGGGTTAATAAACATATAATCAATTTTTCCGGAGCCGTAAACCTTAAATTCGTCAAGTTTGCTTTTAATTTCGTCTTTCATTCTGCGGAAAGCAACCGGCAATTCGTCCCCGTCAAGATAAACCCTTACCATAACCGAACCTTTTAAATCCGACAAATAATCCTTCGTAAAATCTGTCAGCGAAAAATGTCTGTCGGCTGTTAAATCTTGTCGGAAAAAAAACTTTGACGACAAAACATTAACTATAATTATCAGAAGCGAGGACAACAACAAAAAACGTAAATTCCTCTTTTTTAATCCGTTATCAATATTCATTTCCAATTACGAGATTGAAGTTTCAACTGTGCCAACAGCAAAAAGAATATCACCGCCGACAAAAAATAAATTATATCACGGCTGTCAATTACTCCGCGCGATATGGATTTGTAATGATAATCTATTCCGAGGTTAGAAAAAGTAAGGGCAAATTTTGACGAAATTCCGCTCAAAGCCTCAAAACCCAAATACATAAAAAAACACAAACCGACAGCCGATAAAAAGGCAACTATTTGATTTTCAGTAAGTGAAGATGCCCAAATTCCTATTGCGCAATACACCGCCGCCAATAACAAAAGCCCTAAATATGCTCCTAAAACTTCGCCCGAATCCAACCCTTCGATTTCCGCACCCGTGGCTGAAATTTGACCTATTGCAGAAAGTTTTGAAACCGAATAAACGTAAATCAAAGTAGGCAGCAAAGAAATCAAAATCAAAACCATTCCGGCAAGATATTTTGCCGCAACTATCTGAAAATCAGTTAAAGGCTGTGTATAAAGAATTTCTATCGTACCTGTTTTTTTCTCTTCGGAAATCATCCTCATCGTTACCGCGGGGACAAGAAACAAAAACACCCACGGAGAAATTTCAAACAAAGGGTCTAAATACGCAAAACCGCTGTCAGGAATATTAAGCGGCGAATGAAAAACCCAAAGAATCAATCCGTTAATTAACAAAAAAATAAATATCACTATGTAACCCGTTATCGAACTGAAAAAAGCCGACAACTCCTTTTTAAACAAAGCAAACATAAATTTAATTTCATTTTTTTCGTTGCAAAGATAAAAAAAAACGTATATTTGCAAAAAATTTTTAACAAAGCAAAATTATGAAAATTCTTAAAATTATTACCGTTTTTTTTGCGTTTTTTTTAAGCGTTGAAGCAAACGCCCAATACGAAAGTTTAGAAAATAACAACCAAAGAAATTCCCGCTCAGCAAGCCGTCAGGAATGGTTTTGGCAACATATTCAATCGGCGGAAACATCGGTTTTGGTTTCGGCGATGTAACATTCGTAGAGGCCAATCCCTGCGTGGGATACCGTTTCAACGAGTATGTAACAGCCGGTGTATTAGGAACTTATGAATATTACAAGTACAATAGTTACGACGTTACAAACAGCATTTACGGCGGCGGAATATATGCCGAGGCATATCCGTTGGAATTTCTTACGATACACGCCGAGGCTCAATATTTAAATTTTCAAAACGCCTCTGACGGATATTATTATTACCCCGATGCTGAACGCAAATGGGATATTCCTATTCTTGTAGGCGCAGGTTACAGACGTCAGATTTCCGATGTCGTGTCGGTAAACTTTATGTTGCTTTTCAATTTAAACAACAACCGCGAACTCAGAAACAACGTATATCAAAATCCAATTGTCAGAGTAAACATAATGTTCTAATTTTCAACAAGTCCGCCGGCCTTTTTCGTATTGGCTTTATCAACGAAGACGATTGAAAGAGTATAAAGATTCCGCTGAAAAATTGCAAGTTTTACAATTCCTTCTTCGGTTTCAAATTTGCAATCTTCGATTAACGTTAAGTTTTTCCAAGCATTTTCGTAACCCGGATAAACAAATTCCGAAAAAGTGCCGTCGTTTTCTTCTTTTATGCCGCCGTAAAGCGAAGAAAGTTCCTTTTTTACGGTCTCGTAACCGACTTTTAATTCCTCTTTGTCGTGAGAATAACCGTAACAAACCGAAACGGTATAAACGTTGGTGTTGCCGTGAGAACTTGCAACATTTACTATTGCATTTTTGTAACCGCGCAAATCTGCCGTCAAAATTCCTACGCCTTTTTCGATTCCGACATTTTTGTAACCCTTTTCATTGAGTTTGTGCATAAAGTCGGTAACTGTTCCGTCGATTGGGAATCCTTCATATTCAAAATGCTTAACTTCCTGACCCTTAGAAATATACGCCGTTAAAAAAACAAGAAAAAATAAAATTGCGTTTTTCATTTTTTTTAATAAATTTTCTTTTGCAAAAATAATTATTTTTTTGTTTACGGCTCAAAAAAAAATTATTATTTTTGCGGTGTTTTCACTTTTTTGTTACAATGAAAAAAATTTTTATCAATATACTTTTGATTTTACTTTGTCAAACGGCTTTTTCACAGGAAAAAAGTTTCGGCAAAGAAATCGACAGCCTTATTTACGCTGCCAAAACAGCATCAGTGAAAGATGCGGCAAAACTTTACAACGAGGTATGTTGGAAATTGAGAAATTCCTCACCCGATAAGGCAATCCGTTACGGAATGCAAGCAATAAAGGCGGCAACGAAAACCAACGATTATAAGGAATTAACAAGTGCATATTCTTATGTAGGCGTTTGTCAAAGGAATTTAGGCGATTATGGCAACGCAATAGAATATTATTGGCTCGGACTTAATACCGCTCAAAAGTACGGATTTGTTACCGACGAGGCTTATGCTTACAACAACTTAGGAAACATTTTCGCCATTCAGGAAAATTATCCCCAAGCATATGATAATCTTGACAAAGCCCTTTCTACGGCTCAAAAATTAAACGACTCTTCCATTTTGGGATATGTTTATCTAAATTTGGGAAGGGCATATTTGGGTCTCAAAAAATTTAATAAGGCAAAAGAAAGTCTTGACAAAGCCTTGGAAATCAGGACTAAATCCGGCGCAGACGAAACTCAATACATAGTCGTAAAAAAAGTTTTGGGTGATTATTACGGCGAAATCGGTATGCCAGACAGCGCGAAATTGATTTACGGCAAATGTATGCAAATAGAAAGCATAAAATCGGATTACGATTTGTGTGCAAGTATGTACACTAATTTTTCAAAACTTTATTTAAAAGAACAAAATTACGATTCGGCAATGTTTTACGCCCTTCTTGCCCTAAAAAATGCGAAAGACGAAGGCGGAAGATACAACGTAAAAAATGCTTACAACGCCATTTCGCAAGTTTATTTTGAACAAGAAATGTACAAAGAGGCTGCTCAAAACTATTTGGAAGAAATCAATTACAACGACAGCGTTTTCAACGGCAATTTAATGAAAAAAGTTACCGACATTAATTTTTCTATCCAACAATACGAAAACCAAGTCCAAATAGACGGTCTTACAGCCGAAAACATTATCCAACAACACACAATCGGAGTAATGTTTGTGATAATAATTTTGTTTGTTGCCTTTGTTTTTTTGCTTTTTTACAACAACAGAAAAGTTAAAAAACTCAACGCCCGTCTCAACAAACAGCAACAACAAATTTCCGACAGCATTGCATACGCACAGAAAATTCAGGCAGCCGTTTTGCCCGATAAAGAGATTTACGGCAAGATTTTTTCCGACAAATTTATTCTTTACAAACCCCCGATGTGGTAAGCGGTGATTTTTATTGGGGTTTTGAAACGATGGATTACGAAATGACAGTTGTTGCCGATTGTACGGGACACGGAGTTCCGGGGGCGTTTATGAGTATGTTAGGCACATCTGCTCTTTATGACATTGCAACAAAAGGCGAACAATCGGCGAGTGCCGTTTTGGAAAAACTGCGTACCAAAATCAAAACGCTTCTCCGCCAAACCGAAGAAGGCAGCACACAAAAAGACGGAATGGATATGGCTCTGATAATCATTAACAAAAAAGATAAAACTCTTAAATACGCCGGAGCATATATTCCTCTTTATCACATCAGAGACAATCAAATAAACGTAATAAAAGCCGTCAGAAATCCTATCGGAATTTACAGAGACGAAAAACCTTTTACGGAAGTTACTTTGCAACTTCAAGAAGGAGATTGTCTTTATATGACCTCCGACGGATATTGTTCGCAGTTCGGCGGCGAAAAAAAGTTGAAATTCCGTCCCGAAACTTTCAAAAATCTCTTGTTGGAAAATCATAAATTACCAATGAACCGTCAGGCCGAAATTCTTGACGAGGCCTTCAACGATTGGAAAGGCGATTTAAAACAAGTAGACGACATTCTCGTTGCGGGATTCAGAGTATAACAAAATCACCGCCCGCCACGACTTTTTTCGTCAGTTGTTTTGGTTTGTAAAGCATTGTCAATACGGCGGATTAAGTCTTTGTCGAATAAATCTTTTTTTGAAAGTTTTTTTCTGATTTTTTCTATTAACAAGCCATAATAAGGACGGGTGTCAAAATCCGAGGCGGTTGAAAAATTCTTAATTGCTTTTGTAACTAATTGATACTTAACATATTGTTGCCAAGATTCAGACCCCTGCGCCGAAAACACCATTGAGATTAAATCGTTGATAAGTTCTTCCAATTTATAAGAATTTTCATTCTCCCTGAAAGCGTAAAGCGTTGAAAACGTGTTAATTGATGTCAAATTAGCCACAGCCGATTCTGCAAATGGGAAAATAAATTTTTGGGATTTTTGTCCAACCGTTTAACAAAATCCTCCGAAATAAGCCATAACGGCTCGTCAAAAGCATATTTTTTAAGAAAAGCCATTGCCTCTTTACAACGTTGTTTTTCTTCGGGACGATATTCCGAACCGCCTTGTTCCAAAGAAAGTTTTGTAGTATAAACGCCTGCTACATTGCGAGTTGCATGTCCGATATAACGACGGTATTGTTTTAAAACGCTATTGTAAGTTTGCGAAAGGTTTTCGCCGCCGCAATACTCGTCAAAAGTCCAAGAAGGTAAATTTTTTACAACGATTTTCAGGTTTTTAATGCCGTATTCTGCCGATTTCATTTGATTGTCGCCGAGGTCTTCGGTTTGAGAACGCGGGTCGTTGTCGTTGCCCTCGCCCCCGAAACGCAAACGCGGATTTTTTACCCGTTCGGTTGTTAATTCGGCTAAAACAACAGCCTCTTTTTCAGGACTTTGACTGTCAGGAAAATAACGATACCCCCACTCTATTGCCCATTTGTCGTAATCGTTTACACGGGGAAAAATTCCGCTGACAGAAATTCCGTCCTCAGGCTGGGCAACGTAATTAAACCTCGCATAATCCATTATAGAAGATGTATGTCCGTGAGTTTCAACCCATTGCTTGTTTCTAAGACTATCGGTCGGCGTTGAAAAACTTGCACCCATATTGTGTTTCAAGCCCAAGTATGCCCTATTTCATGACTGCTTACAAAACGAATTAATTGTCCCATAAGTTCTTCGCTGAAAACCATACGCCTTGCTCTCTCGTCCACAGCCCCCGCCTGAACCATATACCAATCGTGAATTATCTGCATAACGTTGTGATACCAACCCACATGAGATTCTAAAATTTCACCTGTTCTTGGGTCGCAAATTCTCGGTCCGTAGGCATTGGAAATTGGTGAAGCCAAATAACGAATCACCGAAAAACGGGCATCCTCAAGACTCATTGTAGTATCGTTTTCGGGCCATTCTTTGGCGGTAACGGCGTTTTTCCAACCCGCCTGTTCAAAAGCCGCATTCCAATCTTCAACGCCCAAAATCAAATACTTACGCCATTGTTTAGGCGTTGCGGGGTCGATGTAATAAACGATTTGTTTTTTGGGTTCAATTAATTCGCCCTGACGAAGTTTTTCAGCATCTTCGTCGTTTTTAGGTTCCAACCGCCAACGAGTTGCCATAGTGAGTTTTTTTACTTGTTGCTGAAAATCACTGTATTGGCGCACATCTTCGGTAAAAAATCCCACGCGGGGGTCGGAATAACGCTTTTTCATAGGCTTTTCGGGCAGAAGAACAAACGAAGTGTTGAGTTTAAATGTCATCATACCCGTCTGTTTTGCCGAAGCCGCCTTAGCCGCCTCGCCCTTAGAAGTATAAGTTTTTACCGTAACTAATTCTAAATTAATTGGATAAGAATTAACCGATTCCACATACGAGAGGTCTGCTTTAATGCCCGAAATACCAAATTTTGCCTTACCCGAAGACGGGAAACCGGTAATTTGATTGTCATCTTTAAAAAAATCCGTAACTTTAATTTTGCAACCGCCCTTAACAGCAGCAGAATCGACTTTAAAAGCAGTCAAAATCGGATTTTCGCTGCTTGCAGCCACGGCACGGAAAATTTCGTCTTCGTCGCTTGCTATTGTTTTGGAAATCAAGGCTTTAATAAAAACAATATTTTCGCGTTTTTCAAAATACAACATCTGCGAATTAATGAGTTCTCCGCCGAAAAATCCCAAGTCGGCAGGCGTTGATACAAAGCGTGTTACAGCCAAAAAGGGTCGTGAAAAAAGCGAATCGGGTACAAAAAGATACCAATCATTTTTTTTGCGTTCTGCACCCAAAAAATTTTGCGCAAAAACGCTTTCAAAAATCAATAAAAATATTAAATTCAATAAAATTTTTTTCATTTCGATAATAATTTGCGGCGTAAAATTAAGAATTTTTTTTGCACAACTACAATTTTTCTCCCCAAAACTAACTATTTTCCTCCCAAAAAATACCTACTTTTAGGTATTTTTTTTATGCTTGAAAGTTTGTAATTTTGCGCGCTGAAAAAAAATAACAACCGATGAGAAATTTTTTGTTTTCAACGTTGATGATTTTTTGCGCACTGACGGTTAAGGCGCAAAATTTTGATATTGAAATACTTTTGACCGAAAAGTCAAACAAACAGCCCATTTTGATGGCTCACTGCGTTTTGGACCCTTTAGCTGCCGCCGCCGCAACCGATTTCAACGGTCGTGCCGTCTTGAAAAACGTCCCCGAAGGCAGATATTTTTTGAATATTTCTTACGTCGGATTTGTCAGCGTACATAAGGAATTGGTTGTTAATCAGAATCTTACATTAAAAATCGAATTGGAAGAAAATACTCTCGCCGTCGGTCAGGTGGTTGTAACGGCTAAACAAAACGCCGCAGGTAAATCAACAAGTTCGCAGATTGAACGTCAGGCAATTGACCACGTTCAGGCTACAAGTTTGGCTGACATTATGCAACTTATCCCCGGTCAGGAACAAGGCAACGCCGATTTAACGTCAAGACAAAATATTCAGTTAAGACAACTTACTCATAATCAGACAAGTGCGTTCGGTGCGCAAGTGGTTGTGGACGGCGTTCCGATGTCGAACAACGGCGATTTAACTCAGGGCGGTTTTAACGAACAAGCCAACAATGTCGGCACGGATTTGCGACAAATCAGCGCGGACGACATTGAAAGTGTGGAAGTTGTGCGCGGCATTCCGAGCGCGGAGTACGGCGATTTAACTTCGGGGCTGATAATCGTTCACAGCAAACTCGGCGTTACGCCTTATCAATTTAAAGCGAAAATCAACCCCGGACTTCAAAATTATTCTCTCGGAAAAGGCTTTAAACTTGATAAACAAGGCATTGTGAACGCCAATTTCGATTACGCAAAGGCGTGGGGCGACCCGAGAATGAAAACCAAATCGTTCAACCGTTACACCCTCAACCTTTCTTACGGGCGCGATTTCACAAAAAAATGGCACGGCGAAACAAAAATTCGTCTTATTTCGGCAAAAGATTGGCAGGGCGACGACCCCGATGCCGTTATCGAAGGCACTGAAAATGAGAACATTAATAACCATTTTTCGATAACTCACAACGGTAGGATTTCGGTTGATAAAAAGTTTTCGCGCACAATAAATTACACCATCGGTTACAGCGCAACAAAAGCGACAATTATCAAAAAAGTTATATCGGCTCTGCGGGCGGAATTAACGATATTGTTTCGGCTATGCAAACAGGGTATTTTGAAGTACCGAGAGTTTATGGTTCTTATCAAGCCGAAGGAAAAACTGAAAGCCGTCCACAAAATTTTTTCGCAAAAATTAGTAACAATTTTACATTGAAACACAACGATTTACGCCAAAGTTTTAAATACGGACTTGAATACAAGTATGATTATAACGGCGGAAAGGGTTATTACAATTATGACGAGGACAAACCTTTGAAATTTTATAGCAGCGGTCGTCCGAGACCTTTTTCCGATGTTCCTGCCGTAAATCAGTTTTCGGCATATGCGGAAGATAATATCAGTTGGAAATATTGGAATTTCAGACAGATACGTTTAACAATGGGTGTCCGTTTTACGGCTATGCAGCCTTTTGACGAGGTGCGCACTTTCGCTGTCAGTCCGAGGGTTAATCTTAACATAACGGCAACCCGTTGGTGGGATTTCCGTGCAGGTTTCGGGCTAAATTCCAAAACGCCCGGACTTGACTACCTTTATCCCGATGCAAAATACAACGACCGCCCCGCAGCAGATTATTCGCCGCAGGAGAATCAGTTGCAACAAATTTTGGTTTATCATACATACGTTTACAAGGTTGAATACTCCAAGGATTTGAAGAATGCCACGAGTCGCAAGTTTGAAATCGGTTCTGATTTTAAATTACCGGGACACAGAAAATTATCCGTCATAGTTTATCATGATAAAACTCCTGACGGTTTTTCTGCGGTAACAGAATATTTAACTTATACCGCCAACTATTATACTCAGTATAAAGGATTGATAATCAACGATAATCAAAAAACTATGATTGATTACGACAATCCGTCAAGACAAGATACTATTTTTATAACGACAGGGCGTGTAGGAAATCTTAACACAACTATTAACAAAGGTGTGGAATTGGATTTTGACTTGGGCGAGATTCCTTTTTTGCGCACATCGGTTTATCTAACAGGTGCCCTCAGACAACCAAAACTTATTCTACCGCCATAAATTCCAAAACTCCTACGTCGTTACCAACCGAATATAACAACAGAAGTACAATTAAAATTGTTACAAACGGTGGCGATTATGATTTGTATAAAAAAATTTTGACAACAATCCGCACCGTAACTTCCGTTCCTGAACTAAGGATGGTAGTTTCGCTGTCGGGACAAGCAATATGGCTCAGCAAAACGGAAAATTACATCGCCCCAAAAACCGCAACAGGTTGGATAACGGCTGATTTAAATTATCATAGTTTAACACCCGATATGTTGAAAGGTTTTATCGGTATGGATGGCAATTACTATACGGAAAAACCTGACGGAATTAAATCGGTTTCAGTTGAAAGTCAGAGTGTTAGTCCGAAAGACAATATTCCTATAAAACAGCCTGTAACATGGTTGTTTTCGGCGCGTTTAACAAAGGAGTTCGGAAAAACGGCGGGTTTCTCGTTTTACGTTAATAATATGTTTTTCTATGAACCATATAAGCACTCGTCGGCAACAAGTACGCTTACGCAGCGCAACATCGGAACTTTCTCGTTCGGAGCAGAATTATTTTTTAATTTTTAAAATATCATAAATCAATGAAATTAGCAAAATTTATTGCGGCTTTGATATTGCCTGCCGCTTTATTTGTTTCGTCTTGTGATGAAGACGAACCCTCAACACCTGCAACAGAGTACATAACGGTTAAAATTCAAGTGTCGTTGCCCGCTGAATTTAAAGGCGGGGAAGGCTTGGAAGGTCATACCGTAACGCTTTACGGCAGCGATAATTCTTCTAAAACAGCCGTTACCGATTCTCTCGGCGTAGTTTTTTTTGAAAACGTTATTCCCGGATATTATTCTGTTTCAACCAATTGGAGTTTTACCGCCGAAGAATACCGCATTTACACCGGCAACAAAGACGTTCAAAACAACGATTTTGTCGTTTCGGGTGCATTAACCGAAAGCCTTTTCAGCGAATCTAATGACGAGGCAGTAAAATTATCAACGCAGTTGTCGTTCAGCAGGATATTATAATCGGAAAAGTTTATTATACCGCCACAACTTATGCTAACAACAACAAAATATATCAAGCAGGCGTTTATTTGGAACTTTATAACAATTCTGATAAGGAAGTTAACGCAAAAGGCCTTTACATAGGTATTTGCGAAAACGAAACATCCAACAACAAAGGTTACACGATAGAAAACGGTGCGGATTCTTCATACGTTTTTCTAAAACAGATTTTCCAAATACCTACCGATAAAGATTTTATGGTAAAACCCGGCGGAACAATTCTTATCGCAAACAGCGCAACTGCTCATGACACTGTTGAAACGAAACAAATTCAACAAAATTTAACGACCGCCGATTTTGAAGCAAAAGATAAAACAGGCAAAACAATAAAGTATGTTAGTAATCCAGTAGTAGATAGTTTGTATACGGTATATACATTTTCGTCTTCGATTAGTTATATGAATATGTCTTATACCGGACCCATGAGTTTGGTTCTTTTCAAAACCGATGAAAGTGTTGATAGTTGGGTTGAGGTTTACGGGAACGGTGCAACAAAAGGTAATATGTGTAAAAAAGTTCCGTCAAAATATGTTACTGACGGTGTAGATATTGTTAAATACGAAGACCCGAAGACGGCTAACTATAAAAAACAAAAACGCTTTTTCGACTTTATAGATGCCGGCTGTACGCATATCAATTCAGCCTCCGGCAAAAATGGAGAAACAATTGTCCGCAAGGTAAAAGAAACCACCGCCGACGGCAGAAAAATCCTTCAAGACACCAACAATTCAACCGAAGATTTTGCTGTTTCGGAAGATGCAAAAATTAGAAGTTACGATTATACGGAAGTTAAATAAAATTAACAAAAAATGAAACTTACGCAATTCTTTTTTCTTTCGGCTATTGTGTTGAAAGCCAACGTTTTAACCGCTCAGATAAGCGGCAGTTACACTAATTTTATCGCCAACGATAAGTTTTATAAATCGGTGGAAAATTCCGCATATTTGGGCTTGAAAGATTCGCTCGAAGAAAAAGGAATTGCGTATTTTGATTTTTCGCATAAAAGCGGTGATTTTCACCGAGTTCAGGAGGGCGGACAAACTAACGCACTGAATTTTTACAGCGAAAAATTCCAAAATCTCGGACGGTTTCTCCGTGCTTACGGCTCGTTCTCGTTCGACTACGGACGAACAAAAGACCGTGCTTGGTGCGACGTGTTAAGACCTTATAATTCAAACCCTTACATTTCGGGAAGTTCGATTTTCGGAAGTTATGATTTTCAGTTTTTCGATTTAACGGGAAAACTTTCCACCGTTAAGTTGAAAAATTTTACTTACGGTTTGGGTCTTGATTACAAAACTGGCGATTTGTCGAGACTCCGCGACCCAAGAAGCCGTATAAATCTTTTGGATTATAAATTAACACCGTCCGTAACTTATTCATTGTCAGACAATAACGCTTTCGGTGTGGCTTTTGTTTACAACCGCAGAAAAGAAAAACTTCCCGGTCTGACCACCATTCAAACCGACCCGAACATAAAATATTATCAGATGTCGGGGCTTGAAAACGCAGTCGGCACTTCGGGCGGTTATACGTCTTACAAGCGCGAATATATTTTGCACGATTTCGGCGGCGAAATTTTTTATAACGTTGATTATGAAAAGTTTAATGGGGTTTTGTCGGGCTTTTTCTCAAAAGGTACGGAATACGTTTACGGCGACACGAAATACGAACCCGGACGTTATTTTACCAAACGTTACGGCGGAAAAATCAACGCCGAAATTATTACGCAAAACATTCACCATCAAGTAATTGCGGAGTTTAACGCCGAAAATTCCTACGCTGACGAGTATCTTCAAAAACTCATTACCACCAAAGATACTTCCACAGGTCTTGACAGCCGAAAATGGGAAACTCAACTTGTTTACAAAAAACGTTACGAAGTGAAACTTTTTAACGTTTCGGCGCAATATAAAATTTCGTATATAAAAGAAAATCAAACACTTGGATTTGTAGGATTCGGTTTTGAAAAATCTCACGATGAGAACATTCATTCCGTTCCCGATTCAAAATTCGATTACAAAGAAAACGTTTTAAAAATATTTTGCGGAGGAAACTTTTTCGACGACCGTCTCGGCTTTAATTTTGATTTCGACTATAAAAAATCGCCTTATAACCTCTTACAACTCAGCGACTTAAAAACCGATTACGCCGTCAATGTCCTAATTCCCGACATGAATTTTTACGCCTCCGACTACAAAAAATTTTCGCTCAGTTTGGAATACCGCTTTAAAACCGACATAAAAGATTTCACGGCAAACTGGTTTATAAAACTTTACGGCGGAATGTTAAAAAGTTCCGACAAAAGGGAGTTGAAATTTTTAGGAGTAAGGGCGGGAGTGTATTTGTAAATAATTGTTTCCCTTAATTTAAAAAACAAAAATTAACATTACAAATTTTGAAAATAGGAAAAAATTGCATTAAATTTGTAGCAATTCTCTTATTTAAAAATATGAAAAAATGACAAAAAAAACTTTACGCCTCCGACTACAAAAAATTTTCGCTCAGTTTGGAATACCGCTTTAAAACCGACATAAAAGATTTCACGGCAAACTGGTTTATAAAACTTTACGGCGGAATGTTAAAAAGTTCCGACAAAAGGGAGTTGAAATTTTTAGGAGTAAGGGCGGGAGTGTATTTGTAAATAATTGTTTCCCTTAATTTAAAAAACAAAAATTAACATTACAAATTTTGAAAATAGGAAAAAATTGCATTAAATTTGTAGCAATTCTCTTATTTAAAAATATGAAAAAATGACAAAAAAAACTTTTTTAATAATCACTATGACAATAACCTCCGCAGCGGTTTCTGCTCAATGTATTTCTGGAAACTGCAAGGACGGTTACGGGACGTATCAAGACGCAAAACAGCGTTATACGGGTTTCTTTTCTAATATGTTGCCCGAAGGATACGGCGTTAAAAATTTTATTTCGGGAAATTCGTACATCGGTCAGTTTCACAACGGAAAATACGCTAAATCAGGCACTTACTATTGGAACGACGGTACCCGTTACATCGGAAACTGGCAGGATGGAAAACGTCAGGGCATAGGAATAGAAATCACCTCCGACGGAGTAACAAACACCGACATTTACGTTCAAGACGATATTGACGAAAGCGTTAAAAAAGGCGGCGTAAACGGCGATGTTAAAAACGGTTGGGGCGTTTACATTTACGACGACGGCGAAATTTACGAAGGCTATTTCAAAAAAGGTCTTAAAGACGGTTACGGAAAATTCACTATGACCGACGGTTCCATTTACGAAGGTCAGTTTTTGAAAGACAAATTCGACGGTTTCGGAATTTTAACCGGGCCCGACGGCAAAAAAATCGAAGGAATGTTTGAACGCGGAAGATTTGTCGGAGCGTTAAAAAATCAATACGGCTGTGTCAGCGGTGATTGTTATTCGGGGTTCGGAGTCTTGGCAGAAAAAGAAAAAACTTATTTCGGCGAATTTAAAGAAGGTAAACCGCACGGAATGGGAAAACTCGTTCAAAGCGACGGAACAAAATACGAAGGCAGTTTTGTTAAGGGTTCTTTGGACGGTTTTGCAACAATTCTTATCCCGAAGACGAACGTCAGGACGGTCTGGTTAAATACACCGGCGAAGTGGAAGGCGGCGATGCAAACGGCTACGGTGCAATGTTTTATAAGGACGGAAGCCTTTATTACGGACATATCGACCACAATGTTTTCAGCGGTCAGGGCGTTTATGTTGATATGGCTGACGGCGGAAAAAAGAAATGCGGTGTTTATCGTAACGGAAAATTAGCCCAACCGTTAGACGAAAAAGAATTGGATTTGATTTTCGGTTCTAAAAACGGTTACGGAATCAAACTTACACAAAACGGTCGTTACCAAGGCAATCTCGAAAACGGAATTCCCAACGGTTTGGGAACAATGAATTATTATTCGGGAATGCTTTATGTCGGTGAGTTTGAAGACGGAAAAGCCGAAGGTCAGGGTATGTGTGAGGACAATGCGCGCGGAATAAAATACGTCGGTGATTTTACCGACGACGAAATAACGGGAAAAGGCATTATGTATTATGCCGACGGAACAAAGAAAAAAGGCTACTTCGTAAACGGAGAAATTTCTAAGGAAAAATTTACGGCATCGATTCAGAAACCTCAGGTTTCGTGGTCAAAACCGCAAATGTTTACAACCTCGGTTTCGGAAACGGAATTTAAAGTAACGCTTTGTGTTTCGTCGCGCGTTCAGCCTGACGAGGTAATTCTTTACGACAACGGTGTTATCAAAGCCAAAAAAGCCTCAAAAGCGTTTTCGGTTGTTAATTCGGTCTGCGACTACACCTACGAATTTATGATTCCTCTCGAACTGGGCAGAAACGAATTGAAAGCCGTTGTTAAAAACGAAGGCGGTATGACGGCATCGGATTCGAGAATTGTCAATCTTGAAATCGGCGATGCGGTTTCCAACCAAAAACGTATCGCTTTGATAATCGGCAACAGTGCTTATCAAAACGTCGCACCTCTGAAAAACGCCGCAAACGATGCAAAACTTATGTCGGAAACGCTTAAAAATCTTGGTTTTGAAGTTATAACCGCCGTTGATGCCGACCGTATGACAATGCGCGACAAAGTTTATCAATTCGGCGACAGAATTGCGGAAGAAAAGGCTGTGGGCTTGTTTTTTTACGCCGGACACGGTATTCAAGTTGACGGAGTAAATTATCTTGTTCCGATAACTGCCAACATCACCCGCAAAGAGGACGTTGATGAAGAGTGTTTTTCAATCGAGAAGGTTTTAGGACAAATGACTTTTGCCAAAAACGACCTCAACATCGTGATTTTGGATGCCTGCCGCGATAATCCTTTCGCCAATACAAGCCGTGCCGTTAAAGGCGAAGGCGGCGGTCTTGCGCAGTTGAACGCTCCCAAAGGCACTTTTATTGCGTTTTCTACCTCGCCGGGCAAAACCGCTTCGGACGGAAACGGTCAAAACGGACTTTACACCGAACAATTAGCAAAGGCTATATTAACGCCCGGAGCAAGGATTGAAGACGTTTTTAAACAAGTCAGAAATGAAGTTTACCGTATTTCGAGCGAACTCAACGGCGAAGGAAACGAACAAATTCCATGGGAAAACTCGTCAATTTTCGCAGATTTTTATTTTATAAAGTAAAACTATCAAAGGCACGTAAAAGAAAGACGTGCCTTTGTATTTTATGATATTCATTGATTATCAACGAGTTAATAATTATCAACCAACGTAAAAAACTGAATTACAAACATTTCTGAAAAAAAAATATTAAAAAAAATAAAAAAAAGTTTTCATTTGTCAAATAAAAGCCTTACATTTGCAAACCGAATTTAAGAAAAAGAATTAAAAAAATATTAAAAATGACAAAAGCAGATATCGTAAACGAGATTTCCAAAAACACTGGAATCGAAAAAGTAACCGTTCAAAAAGCAGTTGAGGCTTTTATGGACACGATAAAAGATTCGTTAGTATCGGAACAAAACGTGTATTTAAGAGGATTCGGCAGTTTTATTATCAAAACGCGAGCTAAAAAAACTGCAAGAAACATATCTAAAAATACGACAATCGTTATTCCGGAACATAATATTCCGGCGTTCAAACCCTCAAAAGTGTTTATCAACGAGGTTAAGGACAACAAAAAGAAAAAAAAATAATTTAGTATAACTTTAAAAACGTTTTAAAAAAATGCCGAGCGGAAAAAAAAGAAAACGTCATAAAATGGCTACGCACAAACGTAAAAAACGTTTGCGTAAGGACAGACATAAGAAAAAATAAAAAGACTTTTTTCACGTCTGTTCACTAAAAAAATAAGAATAAAAGAGTCTTCCCGATAAAAAGGGCGGCTCTTTTAATGTTTTAAAAACCAAAATTCTTTTGTATTCAAGTGAACAACGATTTAGTCATTAATGCAACTGAGTCGGAAATTATACTTGCACTGCTTGAAGATTCCAAGTTAGTGGAAATACACAAAGAGAAGAGGAATAGGCACTTCAGTGTCGGCGACATTTATTTGGGAAAAGTAAAAAAAATAATGCCCGCTCTTAATGCTGCCTTTGTGGATGTCGGATATTCAAAAGATGCGTTTTTGCATTATCAAGACTTAGGACCGCAATTTGCAAGTCTGCAAAAATACATTCAAACGGCAATAGACAATCCCAAAAACTCAAAACCTCTTCAAAGCATAAATCTTATGCCCGAGATTAACAAAAAGGGCAAAATCAACGAACAACTCTCTTCGGGTCAGAGGGTGGTTGTTCAAATAAGCAAAGAACCCATTTCGACAAAAGGTCCGAGACTGACAAGCGAAATATCAATAGCAGGCAGGAATTTAGTGTTGTTGCCTTTTGCTGACAAAGTGTCGGTGTCGCAAAAAATAAAATCGAAAGAAGAACGCGAAAGGTTAAGACAACTGATTCAATCGATTAAACCCAAAAATTACGGAATAATCGTCAGAACGGAGGCTCAAAACCGAAGAGTTGCAGTTCTTGATTCGGAAATAAAATTACTGGTTGAAAAATGGGAAACAGCCTGTCAAGGACTATCAGGCGGAATACCACCTAAACTTTTAGCAGGCGAATTAGATGCAACTTCAACGATTTTGCGCGATACGCTCAACGATTCTTTCAACAGCATTATCGTAAACGATACCGCAATCTATCACGAAGCAAAGACATTTATAGGCAATATTGCCCCCGAAAAGGAAAAAATCGTAAAACTTGACAACGATGAAGTTTCGGTTTTTGACAGATATTTCAACATAAATAAACAAATAAAATCGCTTTTCGGGAGAACAGTAACTTTTAAAAACGGTGCATACCTGATAATGGAACACACCGAAGCACTTTTTGTGATAGATGTAAACAGCGGAAACCGTGCCAACAACACAGACCAAGAGGCTAACGCTTTGGAAGTTAATTTAGCAGCCGCAGACGAAATCGCAAGACAGTTGCGACTAAGGGATATAGGCGGGATTATTGTAGTGGATTTTATCGATATGCACAAAAACGAAAACAAAAAAGCACTTTACGATAAAATGCGCGAGGCAATGTCAGGCGACAAAACAAAGCACAACATATTACAACTAAGCAAGTTTTGTTTAATGCAGATAACCCGCCAAAGGGTAAGACCAGAAATGAAAATGACAACGGACGAAACCTGCCCTTACTGCAACGGAACTGGAAAAATTACTTCGACTCTTCTCTTAGAAGACGAAATCGAAGACACGTTAAAAAACATCCTGACCCAAAACGATAATATCGAACGAAAACTTGTCCTGAGAGTAAGCCCCATTGTTGCAGCTTATCTCAAAAAAGGGTTGTTTTCTTTGCGCCTCAAATGGACATTGAAATATAAAGTCAGAATAAAAATTCTTGCCGACTCAGATTACGGCTTTATAAAATACGACTTTTGCGACAAAGAAGGCAATCCGTTAAACAATTATTAAGAAAAATGCGGCTTGAATTTAAGCCGCATTTTTTATTTCCGTATCGGGTCGCAAGTTAAATCAACACCAAGTTTCTTAAAAATTTTCCTGTCTACTTCCGAAAGCATAACCGTAGAATGAACCTGACAACCCCTCAATTTAGGCAGTTGTGCAAGTGCTTTTTTGCAGTTAGAATCCGAAAGCGAAAGCATTGACAAAGCAACTAAAACTTCGTCGGATGCAAACGCGGATTGTTGCCGTGAAGATAATTTACCTTCGTATGTTGAATAGGCTCAATCATTTGAGCTGGAATCAACTTTACGGAATGGTCAATTCCGGCAAGGTACTTTATCGCATTGAGAATCAGAGCCGCCGACGGACCGAGCAAAGGCGAAGATTGTGCCGTTAAAATCGTAGAATCTTCAAGTTGAATTGCCGAACAAGGCACTTGACAACGGTCAAAACGTTCTTTGGCTGCTTTAACGATTTTTCTATCGTCGGTTGAGATTTTCGCTTGCCGCATTAAAAGGCTGATTTTGTCGATTTCACTCTCGTCAGCCTTGCCCTCTGCCAAAAGATTCAACGAAGAATAATAACGGCGTATAATCTCTTGTTTGGACGCCTGACAACAAACTTCGTCATCAATAATGCAATTCCCTGCCATATTAACGCCCATATCAGTAGGCGATTTGTACGGATTTTCGCCGTAAATTCCTTCAAAAACGGCATTTAAAACAGGAAAAATCTCAATATCACGATTATAATTAACGGCAGTTTTTCCGTATGTTTCCAAATGAAACGGGTCAATCATATTAATATCATTTAAATCTGCCGTTGCTGCCTCGTAAGCCAAATTTACGGGGTGTTTAAGCGGAATATTCCAAATCGGAAAAGTTTCAAATTTAGCATATCCGGCTTTAATTCCGCGCTTAAATTCCTGATAAAGTTGACTCAAACAAACAGCCATTTTTCCGCTTCCCGGTCCGGGTGCAGTAACAACAACCAAAGGCTTTTTGGTTTCGACATAATCGTCCTTACCGAATCCCTCGTCAGAACAAATGAGCGAAACATTAGTCGGATAACCATCAATTCGGTAATGACAATAGGTTTTTATGTTCATTCTGTTGAGCCGATGGATAAAATTTTTCGCACTTCTTTGTCCTTCAAAATGAGTTACAACAACGCTGCTAACCGTTAAACCGCATTTCAGGAATTCTTCTCTAAGGCGCAAAACGTCTTTGTCGTAAGTAATTCCGATGTGCCACGAATTTTATTTTTTTCGATGTCGTCAGCAGAAATTACGATAATAATTTCGGCAAAATCCCTTAACTGCATCAACATTTGAAGTTTGCTGTCGGGACGGAAACCGGGCAAAACACGGGAGGCGTGATAATCGTCGAAAAGTTTTCCGCCGAATTCCAAATAAAGTTTGTCGCCGAAATGAGTTATGCGTTCTTTAATACATTCCGACTGAATTTTCAAATATTTTTCGTTGTCAAAACCGTATTTCATTGTTCTAATTTTATGTTCAGATTTTTTACTTCTTCGGGGGTAACGGAAGGCAGTTCGCCGGGGGCGGAAATCATTTTCTCCACAACTACTTTACCGACTTTCAAAGCATCATCAGCCGATTTAAAAACAAAATTACCTTCAACTGCGGGAACGGTATTTTGGGAAATAATTTTTTTACCGTTAACGGAAATATCATAACCGAAACCACCCTCAACCCCAAACGTTGCAACGTGAAAACCGAGCGTATCGAATTCCGTTTTTTGTTCGGGGGCGTTACCGCAGGATAAAAAAAACAAAACCGCCGCCGTAAAAAACATTTTTTTCATAATTCAAAAAATCAAATAAAAACAGCCGCACCCGATTTCAGGCACGGCTGTCTAAGTGTTAAACTTCGGAAAAAATCTTACAATTTGAAACCTGTAAGTTTTTCAAACTTATATTGAGCCGAATCACCCAATTCTTCTTCAATTCTGATTAATTGGTTGTATTTAGCCATACGGTCGGTTCTCGACATAGAGCCAGTTTTGATTTGACCCGAATTGGTTGCAACAGCGATGTCGGCGATTGTGGTGTCTTCCGTTTCGCCCGAACGGTGAGATGTAACCGTGGTGTAGCCGTGGCGGTGTGCAAGTTCGATTGCCTCCAAAGTTTCGGTAAGAGAGCCAATTTGATTAACTTTGATAAGGATTGAGTTAGCAACCTTACTTGTGATACCTTTGCGCAAGAATTCGGTGTTGGTAACAAAGAGGTCGTCGCCTACGAGTTGAACTTGTCGCCGAGTTCTGCGGTGAGTTTTGCCCAACCTTCCCAGTCGTTTTCGTCAAGACCGTCTTCGATTGAGTAAATCGGATATTTTTCAACCAAAGATTTGAGGAATGCAATCTGACCGTCAACATCAAGTTCTTTGCCGTTGGGGTCTTTTTGAGCACCGTTTTTGAGTTGTTTGTAGTTGTAATAGAATTTGCCGTCTTTCTGAGTAGCAAATTCGCTTGCGGCGCAGTCCATAGCGATACGAACTTGTTCGCCGGGTTTGTAACCTGCTTTTTCGATTGCCTTAACGATGATTGAGAGAGCGTCCTCAATGCCGTCCAAAGCCGGAGCAAAACCGCCTTCATCGCCAACTGCGGTAGAAAGTCCGCGTTCTTTCAAAAGTTTTGCAAGATTGTGGAACACTTCTGCACCCATTCTAACGGCTTCTTTGATGTTCTTTGCGCCGACGGGTCCAATCATAAATTCTTGGAAAGCGATGGGAGCGTCCGAGTGTGCGCCGCCGTTGATAATGTTCATCATCGGGAGGGGCAATGTGTAAGAATTGCAGCCGCCGATGTAACGATACAAAGGAATGTTCAAAGCGTTAGCAGCAGCCTTAGCAGCAGCCAAAGAAACGCCGAGGATAGCGTTAGCACCGAGTTTAGATTTGGTTTTAGTGCCGTCCAAAGCGAGCATTTTGTAGTCTAATGCTCTTTGGTCGAAAACACAATCGCCTACCAAAGCAGGTGCGATGATTGTATTAACGTTTTCAACTGCTTTAAGAACGCCTTTACCCAAATAACGTCCTTTATTTTCTTTGTCGCGGAGTTCGAGTGCTTCGTTTTCGCCAGTAGATGCGCCTGACGGAACTGCTGCACGTCCCAAAACGCCGTTTTCCAATACTACGTCAACCTCAACGGTGGGGTTACCTCTTGAATCGAGGATTTCTCTTGCGTGAATTTTTGAAATTTTCATGATTTTAACAAAAATATAATTTGTTTTATTGTTATTACCGCTGCAAATATATATTTTTTTCTGCAACACAAAAATTTTTTTTATGTTAATTTTCGCTTTTCTGATTTGCAAAAACCGGATTAACTGCAAACAACAACACAACCAAAAAACAAGCCGCAGGAACGATAAACGAATATTGCAAACCGAAATCGTCAGAAACCATTTCTTGTAACGGCGTTATAAACGCGCCGCCCGAAATTGCCATCACTAAAAGTGCTCCGCCGAGTTGCATTTCTGCCTTAACATTTGAAAGCGAAATTCCGAACACGGTAGGAAACATCATCGACATAAAAAACGAGATTCCAAGCAACGCCGTAAAAACCGCATAACCGCTTGAAAATACCACAATTAAAGTACAAATCAAAGCCCCCAAACCAGCAAAAAACAAAAGCAAATACGATTTATAATATTTCATCAAAAAGGTGAAGAAAAATCGTCCCGCCATAAAAATTAAAATTGATACGATATATAAATCGGAGGCTTGTTGAGGCGTTTTTCCTAAAACTTTAACAAAAACTTTTTCCGTAAAATTCCAAACCCCTACCTGCGCTCCTAAATAAACAAACAACGTAAACAATCCCACAGCGAAAAATCTGTCGGAAAAAAGTCGTTTCAACGAGCCGAAAAATGTTTTTTTTCTGTCGTTTTGATGGATAGGAATACTGATAAAAAGCAAAATCAACATCAAAAACAGAAGAATTTGTCCCAATGAAGCATAAATCAGCGTTATCGTATCCAAAATTTCCTTTGCAATTTCATTGCTTTGAGAAACCGTTGCCGAAGTGTCCAAGGTGTCGATAACCCAAAAATTGCAAACTAAAATTCCAACGGCAGAACCTAACGGATTAAACGATTGAGCAAGATTAAGTTTTCGGATGCCATTTTCAATATCATTTTCCATTGACAAAATGTAAGGATTGGCTACCGTTTCAAGAATTGCGCAACCACCTGACATTATATAAATTGCCGCAAGATAAAAGCCGTAATTCATTACGCCCGAGGCGGGAAAAAACAAAACCGCACCCAAAGCATAAAGAAAAAGTCCGAGAATAATTCCGTTTTTGTAAGAATGTTTCCTGATAAAGAAAAATGCCGGTAAAGAAAAGACAAAATACGCTCCGTAAAACGCATATTTTATAAAAGAAATCTGCATTTCGGACAAATCCAAAAATTGTCCGAAGGCAAAATACAATGCATCGGTCATATTGTTCGCCAAACCCCAAAGGAAGAAAAGCGAAATCAAAACCGTTGTTAAAATTCTTTTTTTTCTGATATTTGCACTGCTAACCACGAAAAAAGTTTTTTTCAAGAAACAATGCAAATTTAAAGCCTTTTTTTTAAAAAAACAAAAAAATGGCGGCCGATTATCACCGAATTAAAATTTTTGATGAAACAGCCGCCGATATTTTTTATCTCATATCGTTTACTTCTGCACCCGGATATTTGCTTTCCTGATAAATGAAAAGGTTGTCGGGCATTGTAACGTTGGGTTTGTAGTCCAAAATTTCGATTATTTGGTCGCTGCCGTTCTTAAATTTTATGTCAATACAGACAATCTGATTGTCGGATTTGTCCACAAGAAGTTGAACGGTGTGAAAATCTTTGCCTTTGGGATTTTCGGGATAAAGGTCAATGACGTAGCATTTTTTCTTAGCCGTTGTAACTTTTCCGTCCGCTTTAACCTTTGCCTGAACCTCGGCCTCGCCTTTCAACGAATATTTGAAACCGCTTTTATAAAGGTCGAAAATTTTTGCCGGATTGCTTACAATCGATTCGCCGTCTTCTTCAACCGAACTAACGGTGATTTCGTTAGCATCCTTTGAATATGTCCAAGTGGTTTCACCGTCGGAAAAAATCTCCGTTCCCTGCAAAATCAATTTGTATTTCTGACCTTTTATAAACATAGAACCGTTTTTGGAATCTTTTGTTTTTTCGGCTTTATTTTCGAGTGTCCAAACAAAAGAGGCTCTCAAACTATTGTAACCCTGAGTAGTAGTTGAAATTTTTTCAAGTATTTTTTTTGCCTCGGGGTCGTGGGTTTCTTGTGCGAAAACCGGCAGCATCATTGCCGCCATAAGTAAAGTCATTAAAATTCTCATTTTTTTCTATTTTTTTTAATTATTAAATTCCGTTTTATTAGTTGTTACAAAAAAGGAATTTTGAATTTTTATCCTACAAACTTCTGTCAAAATCCTTTAAATATTGTTCCAACGAATATTCGTCGGTAAAAAGTACGCTGCGGGCTTTTGAGCCTTCGTTAGGACCGACAATGCCCGCCGCCTCCAATTGGTCCATAATTCTTCCGGCTCTGTTGTAACCGATTTCAAGTTTGCGCTGCAACATCGAAGTAGACCCTTGCTGCGAAATTACGATTATCCTTGCCGCCTCTTCAAACAAAGAATCACGCTTGGTTAAATCCACATCGCCGCCGCCTTCCGAAGGTTCAATATCGGGTTCGGGCAACTCGTATGTTGTCGGATAACCCCTTTGAGAGCCGATAAATTCCGTAATTTTTTCCAATTCGGGCGTGTCGATAAAAGCGCATTGAAGACGTACCAAATCCGTTCCGCCGTTAGAAATAAGCATATCGCCGCGACCGATTAAATGGTTTGCGCCCGGACAGTCGAGAATCGTACGCGAGTCCATCATACTTGACACTTTAAACGCAATTCTCGCCGGAAAGTTGGCCTTAATTAAACCCGTAATAATGTTCGTTGTAGGTCTTTGAGTCGCAACAATCAAATGAATGCCGATTGCACGGGCAAGTTGCGCAATTCTCGCAATGGGTTTTTCGATTTCTTTGCCCGCCGTCATAATTAAGTCGGCAAACTCATCAATTATAACAACAATGTAAGGCAAAAATCTGTGTCCGTTTTCGGGATTGAGATGACGCGAAATAAATTTGGCGTTGTATTCCTTTATATTTCTGACTTTTGCCTCTTTCAAAAGGTCGTAACGGTTTGTCATTTCGACGGTCAGAGAATTTAAAGTTTCCTTTACTTTATCAACGTCCGTTATAATAGCCTCCTCCGAAGCGGGAAGTTTTGCCAAATAATGTTTTTCAATGTTATTATAAAGTGTCAGTTCCACTTTTTTGGGGTCGACAAGGACGAATTTTACCTCAGCCGGATGCTTTTTATAAAGTTCGAGGCGATAATGGCGTTAAGTCCCACCGATTTACCCTGACCCGTTGCACCAGCCACCAAAAGGTGCGGACACTTGGTCAAATCCATTACAAAACACTTATTATCAATGGTTTTGCCGAGGGCAATGGGCAATTCGTATTTGCTATGCTGAAACTCGTCGGAAGTAATAAGCGATTCCATCGAAACGATTGCAGGATTTTTGTTCGGAACTTCTATTCCGACGGTTCCTTTGCCGGGCATAGGGGCTATAATTCTGATTCCCAATGCTTTAAGGCTCAACTGAATGTCATCTTCGAGACCTTTGATTTTTGAAATTCTGATTCCCGGAGCGGGCGTTATTTCGTAAAGCGTTACCGTAGGACCGACTGCCGCTTTAATCTTGTCAATCTTGATTTTGAAGTTTTTAAGAGCCTCAACGATTTGAGTTTTGTTTTCAATAAGTTCGCTTTTATTAACAAGATTTTCGCCCGATTCGTACTTGTTGAGCAAATCAATGGGCGGAAGCATATAGTTTGAAAGTTCCTGTGTTGGGTCGTAAGGCGGTAAATTATTAACGTCCTCAACCGTGAGATTATGATTAACCTCCACTTCCAAACCCAAAGAATCGGTTTGAGAGTTTTCTGTATTTTCTTTATTTTCAGGCTGTTCAACGATTTCTAAGGTATCGTTATTTTCGACGGAATCAAAAGTCTGAGAGTTGAATCCGCCTCTGACGGAGAATTTTTCGTGGTATCTTCCACTTCAAAATCCAAATCTTGTTTTTGACCGTCATCATTCAAGATAAAACGCTCAGTTTCAACGGTTTGACGTTTTTGTTCGGGCTGCTGTTTTTCAAAAGGGATTTTTTGTTGTTCGCCTCTGTAATTACCTTTGAAAATATTTCTGAAAAACGAGCCTTTTTGTTCTTCACTTGCAACTGCCGTATTGACGGGAGCGTTAAGAAGTCCGCCTTCGTCTTCATCGTAAACTTGGTCATTTTCAACGGGTTGCGGTTGTTGCTGACGAGAAATTCCCGTTAAAGCCGCAACATAAGAATTTGCGCTGACATAGGCTTTTTTAACGTCTTTCGTATGTTTAAAATTGTTGAAAAACGTCTTAATCCAACCCAAAGAATTTTCGAAAGTGGCAATCAAAACCGCTCCCGCAATTATCAAAAGCAAGAGCAAAGTTCCGAATTTTCCGATAACCGTTTCAAGCCAATAATCGGTTTCATAACCGAAAACTCCGCCCAAAAAGAAGAAATCGTCGCCGAAAAGAAACGAGAAAAAAACCGACGACCAAACCGTCCAAATTAAAGTGTTTTTAACGGTCTGCCAAAACGGTAACGGCTCGTATTTCAGGATTTTACACGCCCAAAGAACGCACAGAAAAATGAACGAAAAACTCGGCACTCCAAACCAATTATGAATAAAAAGATGTGCTAAAACCGCTCCCAATTTGCTGCCCCAATTAGCAACTTGAATATCGCTGTCGGCGAGATAGCGTAAAATTCCGATTTCGAGTTTTGCTTGGTCTTCTTTCCATGTGAACAAAAACGACACAAAACCAATCATCATTACCACCGACAACAAAAAAAGTGTCATACTGAAAACAAATTTGACCCTTTCGTCGGCGCACCAAATTTTAACTTTATCAATCGGCGAGATAAATTCAACAGCCTTTTTCCGTCCCATTTTTCATTTTGAATTTTACTGCAAAAGTAAAAATTATATTACAAATTACAAAAAAATTGTTTTAACTTTGCATTGTAAATTGCGGTAATTTTTTTAACGCCGAATTAAAATGATAAACAAAAAATTATGCGTAAAATATTTTTTATAATTTTAACAATCGTTTCCCTTGCCGCAAAAGCCCAAGACGGAATTTTATTCACCTTTTCTCACGGCTCTAATCCATTGAAACTCAACGAATTAATTTATTCCTCAGCACGCGGGCTGACTTACGGAGTTTGTCAAATTCAGTATTTTGTTTCGGATTTAAAAGTATTTTATAAAGACGGCACTTCAAAAGATTTTCAAGGAAGTTTTCATTATGCCGACATCGAAATAAAAAACACTTTGACGTGGTTTCCCGACGAAAAATTTTCGCTAAAAAACGCTGATTCTCTGGAATTTACATTCGGTCTTAACAAAGAACAAAACCGCAGTTACAGATTTAAAAATCCGCCCGAAAATCTTATGTTTTGGCCCGATTATCTCGGCGGCGGCTACCATTATATGAAAACAAACATTTTGTATTACGATAACGAAAAGAAAATCAATGCGTTCAACTGTCATATCGGGCGTGGACAGGTTTACAATCAGGAAAACGAACCCGAAAGTTATATCGAAAACGATTTCCGAGTAAAAATTCCCATAAAAAAAAGCGATAATTTTGCGTTAATCAATCTTGACGTTAAGACAATTTTCGATTACCCAAACGCCGAACTTTTTACAGACTACGGCGGAATTATGAACAATCAAAAAGCAATGAAAACTTTTTGCGAAAACATTAAAGCCGCCTTTGAAAAATGAATTTTTTTCATTACATTTTAATACTTTTTTTAGCGGTTTCGTGTGCGTCAAAACCGTCTCAAATCGTCTATGAACCAATACCTTACGAATTAGGCGTTCCGTTTTTTCCCGATTCGGTAAACATTCCGAAAAACAATCCTATGACAGTAGACGGCGTAAGGCTCGGACGTTATCTTTTTTATGACGGACGTTTATCGGGAAATCCCTCAAAACCAATGAGTTGCGCCACTTGTCATAGCAGGAACATTCGTTTGAATGCGGCACGGAGGATTTTCCCGACGGCCGTCCTGAGGGAAATTCAGGCAAAAAAACTCCAAACGTAATGTTACCGCTTATAAATCTTGTTTGGAATAATTCGGGATATTTTTGGAACGGTTTGATTAACAAGGACAACCAAACATTAGGCAGTAAAAAATACGGCGTTCCCTCCGACAGCATTTTCGATATGACAAACATAGAATCCACCGTTTGGATGGCGATAAAAGCCCCTCACGAAATGGACGGCGACATCAACAAAGCCGTTAAAATGATAAAAAAAGACCCTTTTTACAGAGAACTTTTTATCAGGGCTTTCGGGTCGGAAGAAATAAATATATCGTTGATTTCCAAAGCAATAGCACAATTTATAAGGTCTCTCGTCAGTTTTAATTCCAAGTTCGATAATTTTATGGCAGGGAAAACTCAACTTTCAAATTCCGAAATGCGAGGTTTAATGCTCTTTACAACCGAAGGCGCAGATTGTTTTCATTGCCACGGTTCGCCCGCATTGCCGCTTTGGACAACAAATCTTTTTATGAACAACGCCAAAGACGTTGATTTTGAAGGACAAAACGACCGTTCAGCCGTTACGGGAAACCCTCTCGACAAAGGCAAATACAGAGTTCCGACATTGCGAAACATCGAATTTACTGCACCTTATATGCACGACGGCAGATTTAAAACGTTGGACGAAGTTTTGGAATTTTACAACAGCGGACTAAAACGTTCTCCGTTTATCGACCCTTTGTCAATAAACACTAACCACGGCGGTATGCATATGACTGACAGAGATTTAGCCGATTTAAAAGCCTTTTTGCTGACACTTTCCGACACCACGTTCATTCACGATAAAAGATTTTCCGACCCGTGGAAAAAATAATTTTTACACGGGTTTACGTCCTTCTAAGGCCGCCTGAAACTCAAACATTTGGTCGCGGAGTTGTGCCGCTAAAACAAAATCAAGTTTTTTAGCCGCTTTTTCCATTTCGGCTTTCGTCTTTTAACGAGGTTTTCCAAGTCTTTTACCGAATAAAAACGAATTTCGTAATCGTCAGCGGAAGAAATAACTTTTTCCGTTTTAACATTCTCACTTTCAACATCTTGCGTTTTTGCTAAAATGAGATTATTATCTTTTTTGATTTGTTTGGGCGTTATGTTGTGGTCTTTGTTGTATTGAATTTGAATTTTTCTGTGCCGCTCGGTTTCTTCAATAGTCGTCTTCATGGAATCGGTGATTTTGTCGGCATACATTATTACACGACCGTTGATGTTGCGCGCAGCACGTCCCGCCGTCTGTGTCAAAGAACGAGCCGAACGCAAAAAGCCTTCCTTGTCAGCATCCAAAATCGCAACCAACGAAACCTCAGGCAAATCCAAACCCTCACGCAAAAGATTTACCCCGACAAGAACGTCAAACAAACCTTTGCGCAAACCGTCCATAATTTCAATGCGTTCCAACGTGTCCACATCAGAATGAATGTAACGACAACGGACGTTCATTTTATCAAGATATTTCGTCAGTTCCTCCGCCATACGCTTGGTAAGAGTCGTTACCATAATACGCTCGTCTTTTTTTACAACTTCCTGAATTTCATTGAGTAAGTCGTCAATTTGATTTTTGGTCGGACGGACAGAAATCGGCGGGTCAAGCAAACCGGTAGGACGAATCATTTGCTCAACCACAACACCGCTGCATTTTTCTAATTCGTAATCGGCGGGAGTTGCGCTGAGGTAAATAGTTTGATGCGTAAGTTCCTCAAATTCAGAGAATTTCAAGGGACGGTTGTCTAACGCAGCCGGCAGACGGAAACCATATTCAACAAGATTTACTTTACGGCTGCGGTCGCCACCGAACATCGCATGAATTTGTCCCAAGGTAACATGACTTTCGTCAATAACGGTTATAAAATCGTCAGGGAAAAAATCAATCAAACAGAACGGACGGGTGCCGGGTTTACGCCCGTCAAAATAACGCGAATAATTTTCAATGCCCGAACAATGTCCGAGTTCCTGCATCATTTCAAATCGTTATTAACACGGTCTTCTAAACGTTTGGCCTCAAGGTTTTTACCCTCGTCTTTCAACGCCTCTATTTGAAGCCCCAAGTCGATTCTGATGTTTTTCATTGCCTCAAACAAAACCTCCTTGTTAGTCATAAAAATATTTGCAGGATAAATTACGCAATCTTCCAATTTGTCAAGACGATGCCCCGATTCAGGGTCGAAAACGATGATTTCGTCAATTTCGTCGTCCCAAAAACGGATTCTGTACGCAAAATCGTCGTAAGCCACAAAAATATCCACAGTGTCGCCTTTAACACGGAAGGTTCCGCGCTTAAAATCAATTTCGTTTCTGCTATACATACTTTCCGAAAGATTCAACAAAAATTGATTGCGTTTTATAGTTTGACCGACTTTCAAATGGATTATGTTAGAATGAAAATTTTCAGGGTTTCCGATGCCGTAAAGACAACTCACCGAACTAACGACGATAATATCTCTTCTTCCTGATAATAAAGCAGTTGTGGCGGAAAGACGGAGTTTTTCGATGTCGTCGTTAATTGACAAATCCTTCTCAATGTAAGTATTTGTTGTCGGAATAAAAGCCTCGGGCTGATAATAATCGTAATACGAGACGAAATATTCAACGGCGTTGTTAGGGAAAAACGCCTTAAATTCGCCGTAAAGTTGGGCGGCAAGAGTCTTGTTATGACTCAAAATCAAAACGGGACGGTTGAGATTTTTTATGACGTTAGCCACCGTAAAAGTTTTTCCCGAACCAGTTACTCCTTTGAGAATCTGATACTTATCTCCGCGGTTAATGCCTTCGGTAAGTTCTTTTACCGCCTGAGGTTGGTCGCCCGTGGGCGAAAACTGTGAAACCAATTCAAAATCCATAGCAAAAAATTTAAATGCAAAAGTAATCTTTTTTAAAGGATTTTTTCATATTTTTCATAGATTTTGCAACAATTATAAAATAATTAACGTTAAATTCTTATAAAACCAACTGAAAAAAATTAATTTTGTGTGCTGAAAAAGTAAAATTGCGAAAACTTTTTTTACATATTGTCCTGATAACCACTTTGTTGCAAAACTTAGCGGCTCAAAATGCAGACGAATTAATCAACGCCTTTAAAGAAGCGGACACAGATACCGCAAAGTTGAAATACAGCATTGCGATAGCCAAAAATTCTAGTAATACGGACACTGTTGTTTTGTTTTCGCAACGGGCTTTGGTATACGCCTCAAAACTCAACGATTCGGCCTGTATATCAAAATGTTATAACTATTTAGCATGGGCTTATTATTACAAAAACGAATACGAACGTTCAACCAAATTTTTTGAAAAAGCATACGAAACCGCCCTCAAAATTTCCGACAAAGAACTTCAAGCAACATCACTTTTCAATCTTGCCGGCAATTATTACATAACAAACCGTCCGAAAGAATCGTTAAAACTTTACAGACAGGCACTTAAAATCTACACTGAACTCAAAGACACCGCCGAAATAGCCGATATTTACCGCGAAATAGGCAATAATTGTCGTGAATTAGGGCTTTACGATATGGCAGAAAAAAATTATATGTCGGCATTAGAAATAGACAGAAAATTAAAAAACAAATACAATTTGGCTCTCGACTACGGATATATTTCGGAATTTTTGACGACAAAATTTGAAGATGACTTTGAAAATCAAGACTTTAAAGTTGTAAAAAAAGCCAAACAATATGCCGATTCCATTCCGCTTTTCATCAAGGCGGCAAGTTCGGAGACAGATTTAAATTCGGTTTACAGACATTATTACAGAGCAGAGGCATTAATCAACTTGCTGTATTACAAGAAAAAACATTCCGAAAACGACACCTCGGCAAAACTTTATCTCGAATATGCAGAATATTTCAACACAAAATTCAAAGAATGCAGTTCGGAAATAGGATATTTGGAAGATACGCGTTTTTCTGACATTTTGGAAACTCAAATTTACGTTTACAAAAACGAAATCGGCAAAGCAATCACAAAAATAGAACATCTTAAATTCAAGGTTGAACAAAACGAAAAAATCAGTCTTATAACGGCGGCATTAATCTACAAAACCTCAGGAGAGGCATACGCACGTTTCGGAAATTATCAAAAAGCATACGAAGATTATAAAAAATACGTCTTATTAAAAAACCGTTTTGCCAACCAAAATTCTCTCTCGGCCAATGCCGAATTTCGTGCCGACATAAAAGCGGAAGAAGAAGTCGGGAAAATTATTGAAATAAACGAACAAGAAAACGCTGCTCAAAATGCAAAACTTCACAATCAACAAATTATTATCACTCTGATTTTCATTATTTTAGTTTTTTTAGTAGTTGCCATTTCGGTAATTTTCCGTTCTTGGAAACACAAACAAAATACTCTGAATATCCTCAATGAAAAAAATCAACGGCTCAGTCAACAGCAACAAGAACTTTTAACGTTGCAAAGTATGATAAACGAACAAAAAAATGCCGTTGAAAGAACAAACATAGAAATGATCAATCAATAAGTTATGCAAAACACATCCAACAAGCCGCTTTGCAAAGCGAAGATGACATAAAAAATATTTTTCCCGACAGTTTTTTGTATTATGTTCCGAAAGATATTGTCAGCGGCGACTTTTACTATGCTGCTCACAACTCCGGTTACGACATTTTTGTAATGGCGGATTGTACAGGGCACGGTGTTCCGGGCGGTTTTTTAAGTATGTTAGGCATTTCTGCGATAAAAGAGTTGTTGAAAAACCCCGAAATTGATATTCTGCCCGGCATAATTTTGGATATGATGCGCGACTACGTTAAATCGGCACTTTCCAATGATGACGTTTATTTAGAATCTATTTCGGAAGACGGCAGCGAAGAAGAAAGTTTTGCAACTGCCGACGGTATGGATATGTCGATTTGTGCTATTGACAAATACAACTACAAATTGCGGTTTGCCGGAGCGTATCAAAGTGCATACATAATCCGCGATGGCGAAATTATCCGTCTTAAAGGCGACAGAATGCCGGTAGGAAGGCATATTAAAGAAAAACCGAATTTCACAACGCTTTATTTTGACGTTATGAAAGACGATATGATTTATATGCAATCTGACGGAATTGAAAGTCAAATAGGCGTTACAGGCATAAAATTTATGTCAAAAAGAATGAAAAATTTTTTCCTCGAAAATTACCGAAAGCCGTGCAACGAACAAAAAGATACAATAACCAAAATAATGGACGATTGGATGTTCGGAGCAATTCAAGTAGACGATTTGTCAATGGCAGGAATAAGAATTCAGTAGTTTTTTTTACAGTGGGTCTACATTTATTGAAATTATCAATCCCTGTTTCAAAGCCATTGATTTAGTGTAATTTACGGCATCAAGAATTATTTTTCTCGCTTGTTTGCCGAAATGTTTTTTTGATATTTTCAATAAAATTTCCTTGATAAAAAGATTTTGCAAACGGGCAATCAGCGGAAATTCCGGGCCCAAAACGCCCGCAGAAAATGTTTTTCTGAGTATTTGAGCCAACATTCGCTGCTGTAATTTACCTGAGGCTCTTCCTTATGTTTGACCTGAATTTTGACTAATTTTGTATAAGGAGGATAGGCATATTTGCTACGCTCGGCAATAAGACGATTGTAAAGGTTTTCGTAATCGCCGCTTAAAAGGTCTTTAAAAACGTCGTTATCGGGATTTGCGGTTTGAATTATAACTTTTCCCCTAATTTCTCTGCGCCCTACTCTACCCGATACTTGCATTAATTGTTGAAAAGTTTTTTCTTCCGCTCTGAAATCGGGATAATACAACATTGCATCGGAATCGAGTACACCACAAAGCGTAAGATTCTGAAAATCAAAACCTTTTGAAATAATTTGTGTCCCTGTTAAAATATCGGTAAAACCGTTTTCAAAGTCGTAAATTACTTGTTCAAATCTTGATTTAGAAGTTGTAACATCGGCGTCAAGACGTGATATTTTTGCTTCGGGAAAAAAAATTTGAATTTCGTCTTCCACTTTTTCCGTTCCGTAACCCTTTGTTACTAAGTAAGTTTCGCCGCAAGCAAAGCATTTTTGAGGCAAATCCATTGCATAGCCGCAGTGATGACAAACCAAACGGTTTTCTCTTTTGTGATAAGTAAGAGTAACGTCGCAATTTTCGCATTGAGGAATCCAACCACAGGAATTACATTCCACATACGGCGAAAATCCACGGCGGTTTCTGAAAAGTATAGTTTGCTTTTTGTAATGTAAATTATTAGTAATTTCGGTTAAAAGCGGACGACAAAACAAAGATTTCATTTCGCCCCTGCGTTGCGACAATCGTGTATTAACTATTTCAATTTCAGGTAGTTGAGAATTAGCATAACGGTTTTTCAATTCCACCAAACCGTATTTACCCGTTTTTGCATTAAAAAACGATTCCAACGAAGGTGTTGCCGAGCCCAAAAGCGTTTTTGCCCCAAAAAAATCCGCCAAAACCAATGCGCAATCACGAGCATTGTAACGGGGTTGAGGGTCAGATTTTTTGAAAGAACTTTCGTGTTCTTCGTCAATATTACAAGTCCTAAATTGTTGAAAGGCAAAAAAACGGCCTGCCCCACCCCCACTATCAACGAATAAGATTCCGTGCCGCCGTTAATTAGATTTTGCCAAATTTCGCTCCTTTCTAAGTCAGAAATTTTAGAATGATAAATTACTGCACGATTACCGAAAAATTTTTGTAACCGTCTGATAATCTGCGAACTAAGTACTATTTCCGGCAAAAGATACAAAACCTGTTTCCCCTCTGACAAACATTTATCAATAAGATGAATATAAATTTCAGTTTTTCCGCTGCCGGTTACGCCGTAAAGAAGAACAGAGTTTTTTTCGTGAAATTGGTTTTCTATTTCGTTAAGAGCGAGTTTCTGTTTTTCGGTTAATTCGTGAAAAACGTCTAATTTATCTTCATAAGTTTTAAGACGGGAAATTTCTCTTTCGGTTTCAACAAGTATACCCTTGGAAATCAAGGTGTTAAGAGAAGACAAAGAAAAATCTGAAAAGTTCTTTTTTCCGATTTCGCCCCTTGAAATGATAGTATCATTTTTAGTTTCAAACCCCGAATTAGAAACATAATAAGAAATTATTGCGGCTTGTTTCGGGAATTTTTCCGCCAAAGCGCAATAAACATCAGTTAATTGTTTATGAGTTTTAAAATTTTCGGAAAGAGATAAAAATTTTTCAGTTTTCGGTTTAAATTTTTCTACAACAATCTTGTCTGCAACTAAATAACCAAGCGAAATTAGTTTTTTAACAAAAGAAAGATTATTTTTTCTGCCCGTGTATTTTGACACGGCAGAAAATTTCATTTCTTTCGTTTTTTCTGTAAAATGTTGCAAAAACACCAACTCAGTTTGAGTTAATTCGCTCAAATCCAAATTTTTAGCAGTTCGGTAAAGGACGGTTTCCGATTCGAGTTTCAAAACCGAAGGCACACAAACCCGAAAAACATCGCCCAAAGTACACATATAATAATCTGCAATCCAATCCCAAAAACGAAGTTGAAAAGCAGTTATTATAGGTTTTGTGTCTAAAACTTCAATAATCTCCTTTATTTCAAATTCATATTCGTTAGTATCAACATCTTTTACAGAATAAACGATACCCGAATATAATTTGTTTTTACCGAAGGGGACTACGACACGTACTCCTACAACGCAATTATTTTTAAATGTTTCGGGAATTGAGTATGTAAAAGTCTGCGGTAATGATATCGGCAGAATTACATCTGCTAATTTCCGAAACATTTTTTATCAAAATACTACTAAGTCAAACTATATCTTTGTTTCAGGATTGTTTGAATGCGGCTGATAACCTGACGATTTGTAGTCAGCATTTTTATATTTGTCTGGAACAGAATTGAGCGGACGAATCAAAAGAGTTTTCTCGCCCTGTTTGATAACTTCAAATTCCACACGACGATTATACTTTTTAGAGTCTTCAAACAACTGTCCATTGACTACATTAAGCGCAACAGGATTTTCCTCACCGTAAGATACAGTCTCTATCTGAGAACCTCTCGCACCTTTTCTCACTAATACAGCCTTAGCATTATTCGCTCTTCTTGTACCGACTGTACCCTTATTATAACCAGCACTACTCCTCGAATCACAATATCCTATCACCCTAATTCTTGCAGAAGGATTTTCTTTTAAATACTTTGCAAGTTTGTCCAAATCCTCGTTATTTGATTCAACATTAGATTTTGCATCATCAAAACATATGTCCCGTATCTCAATGACATAATCGTATTCGTCTTTCTTCCCATCCTCAACTGCGGCTACGACAATGTCCTGAGGACATTCAACACCCGGGTCAAGTTTAATCGTTTTGTATTCCTGAGTTGCAGATGCATTAAAAGCAATGTCAAAGATTTCCGAGAAAACTTCATTACCATCTTTCGATGCCGATAAAGAATAATTGTGTCCTCTGAAAGTATTAACTTCAAACTTGCCGTCAGACTCAGGAGTGATTTCATAATCCTCTCCCGTGCTGTTGTCGCGCACCTTTATAAGTGATTTAGGCATAGGCTTAGAACAATCTTCAACTTTACCGGTTAAAAGTGTAGACTCAGTTCTCATAAGACTTGTAGGTCCGGCAACACAAATATCTGCATCGCCCATACCTTTGCCGCCTTGTTTTGCCGTGTAATAATATTTTCCGTCTGCGGCTTTGAAAACAAATACTTCGTCTTCACAAGTGTTAAGCGGATAACCGATATTTTCAGCATCAGACCAATTGTCTCCGCTGCGTTCAGAAGTAAAAATATCATAACCGCCCATCGATTGATGACCTTTTGAACTGAAATACAATGTGTTACCGTCGTCAGAAATAAAAGGTCCTTCTTCGTCTTGGTCTGTATTAATGTTAGGTCCTAAGTTTTTAGCAGGACCCCAATCACCGCCGACTTTCTCAGAAACCCAAATATCTAATCCGCCGTAACCGCCCGGACGGTTAGAAACAAAATACAATCTATTACCGTCCTTAGAAATCGACGCACCCGTTTCACGGTAATCAGTATTGATATTTGAGTTCAATTCAACGGGTTCGCTCCAAGAATTTCCTTGTTTCTTGGAAACCATTATCGTTCCTTTTTTGTCATCACCATATAAATACATCTCATTGCCGTCTGCTGAAAGACAATCAATAGAAATATTGCTTTCGGTAACGTTAATATTAGAAGCCAAAGGAACAGGTTCTCTCCAAGTTTGAGTAGACTCGTCAATTTCCGTTACATAAATATTTTCGTCATAACCGCCCTCTTCTATTCTTTCATGTCCTTCCAAATATCTGCGCGAAGTAAAATACATCTTCTTGCAATCTCTTGTCAAAACAGGCGAGTGTCCCGATTCTACACTATTTACATATGCGCCGAGATTCAAAACCATATAATCCTTAGGATGCGATACGGATTCTTTCTGGAAATTACAAAGGTCGATTTCTCTCTGAACCTGCTCTTTCAAAGGTTTCTTTTTTGCTTTGTCTTTCAACGGATTAAGAACGCTAAGAGCCTCTTCGGGTTTTCCCGTTTGTCTCAACGCACTGCCCAAATACAATTCATTGGTTTGTGCAACAACTTTTTTGGCTTTCTGTTTGTCGGTATATAATCCGTCAGCCTTTTTTAATTCTGCAATTGCTTGTTCTCTTTTGCCGGCTTGCAAATAGCAATACCCTAATTGTGAATGGTAGTAAGGATTATCGGGTTTGCTTTCGGTGAGTTGCTTGTAATTTTTAGCGGCAGTAGTCCAATCGTTGTTCAAAAGGGCTGTTTCCGCATCTTTAACTACCGCTTTGTCTTGCGCCGAAACACCGCCGGAAATACAAACCCCGGCAACCGTCATCAAAACAAGCGATAAAGATAAAAATCTGTTTTTCATATTTTTTTCTTGTAAGTTAGGACTTTATGATTAAACTCTTATATTTTCCGCACAAAGATAAAAATCTTTTTTTTTAACTAAAAATTTTTTCATTAAAACTTTTCAAGTTTTTTTGTGCCAAAAATTCGTTCTATATGCTAAATAATTAATTTTCAGAATAATAAGCCTTTGGCAGAGAACGCAAATTATATTGCGACGACATTATTCTGCCATATGCACCGGCCGTTAAAAAGACCATTAAATCACCTCTTAAAGTCTTTTTCATTTTCAATCCCTTTGCAAAAACATCGGTTGATTCGCAAATCGGCCCCACTACATCGTAAATTTCTTCTTCAGAAAAGTCGGAAGTTATGTTTTCAATCTTATGATACGCACCATACAAAGCGGGACGAATCAAATCCGTAAAACCGGCATCAAGTATTGCAAAATCGGTTTTCACACCTTTTTTAATATATAACACTTTTGAAACCAATACTCCGCATTGAGCCACGACGGAACGCCCTAATTCAAAATGAACTTGTTGATTTTCACGAACCTGCAAATTTGAATGAATAAAATCGAAAAATTTTTCAAAATCTGGAATCGGATTTTTTTCTGGTTCGTAATAATCAACACCCAAACCTCCGCCCAAATTAATAACGGGCAAATCGATATGATTGCTTAAAAGTTTTTGCTGAATTTCGTTGCTACGTTCACAAAGAAGCTTATATGGCTCTAAATCAAGTATTTGCGAGCCTATATGATAATGAATTCCTGTTAAAACAACATTTTTTTTGTCAGAAACAAAACTAATAATTTCGTCCAACTTGTTGAAATCAATGCCGAATTTGCTGTCTTCCAATCCCGTATTGATTTTTTTGTTGGTATGAGCGTCAATTCCGGGATTAAGTCTGACGGCGATATTTGCCTTTTTGTGCATCCGTTCGGCAATAGAATCGATAACGAAAATTTCTTCCGACGATTCGCAGTTGAAACAAAAAATTCCCGCCTCCAAAGCCGTCGTTATTTCTTTATCAGATTTTCCGACACCGGCATAAACAATTTTTTGAGGGTCAAAACCGCATTCGATACACTTTGTAATTTCGTTGCCGCTGACACAATCCGCACCCAAACCATAAGAAGAAATCAATTTCAAAATCTTATCCTCGGCATTGGCTTTAACTGCGTAATGAATTTTGAAAGAATATTTTTCAGCCGCTTTAACAAGACTGTCAAGAGTTTGCCTCAACAAAT
>SJYC01082144.1:0-11321 GCA_006408675.1 Madoqua kirkii | reverse complement strand
CATGGAAAAAGCAAGAGAGTTCCAGAAAAACATCTATTTCTGCTTTATTGACTATGCCAAAGCCTTTCACTGTGTGGATCACAATAAACTGTGGAAAATTCTGAAACAGATGGGAATACCAGACCACCTGACCTGCCTCTTGAGAAATCTGTATGAAGGTCAGGAAGCAACAGTTAGAACTGGACATGGATCAACAGACTGGTTCCAAATAGGAAAAGGAGTACGTCAAGGCTGTATATTGTCACCCTGCTTATTTAACTTCTATGCAGAGTACATCATGAAAAATGCTAGGCTGGAAGAAGCACAAGCTGGAATCAAGATTGCCGGGAGAAATATCAGTCACCTCAGATATGGAGATGAAACCACTCTTATGGCAGAAAGTGAAGAGGAACTAAAAAGCTTCTTGATGAAAGTGAAAAAGGAAAGTGAAAAAGTTGGCTTAAAGCTCAATATTCAGAAAATGAAGATCATGGCATCCGGTCCCATCACTTGATTGGAAATAGATGGGGAAACAGTGGAAACAGTGTCAGGCTTTATTTTTTTCGGCTCCAAAATCACTGCAGATGGTGTCCACAGCCGTGAAATTAAAAGATGCTTACTCCTTGGAAGAAAAGTTATGACCAACCTAAATAGCATATTCAAAAGTAGAGACATTACTTTGCGGACTAAGGTCCGTCTAGTCAAGGCTATGGTTTTTCCTGTGGTCATGTATGGATGTGAGAGTTGGACTGTGAAGAAGGCTGAGTGCTGAAGAATTGATGCTTTTGAACTGTGGTGTTGGAGAAGACTCTTGAGAGTCCCTTGGACTGCAACGAGATCCAACCAGTCCATTCTAAAAGAGATCAGCCCTGGGATTTTTGGAAGGAATAATGCTAAAGCTGAAACTTCAGTACTTTGTCTACCTCATGCGAAGAGTTGACTCATTGGAAAAGACTCTGATGCTGGGAGGGATTGGGGGCAGGAGGAGAAGGGGACGACCAAGGATGAGATGGCTGGATGGCATCACGGACTCGATGGATGTGAGTCTGAGTGAACTCCGAGAGGTGGTAATGAACAGGGAGGCCTCACGTGCTGCAGTTCATGGGGTCACAAAGAGTCGGACATGACTGAGCAACTGAACTTGACTTTAACTTAACTTGAAAAATAAATAAACAAAACTGGAAAATATATATATATACATACAAATCAAACAGAGGTAAATTATTGAATTTTAATTTCAATTATCTCATTTCTAATATGAAGATCATAATATTTAGGTAACTAGATTATTGTGAGAATTAAATGAGGCCAAAAATGCTAAATTCTTAGCACACAATAAGAACTCAATAAATGTAGGTTTTCTCCCTTTTCCCACTCTTTCCCCATGCCCTGCCCTCTATTTACAATGGCTTACCAAGATAAATTATGGTCAACAAATTTGTTATAGTTCTACAATGCCTTAATTTCCTGGCTTAATCATAAGTAATTCACTGGCCAAATTTGAGTTTCAAGTGTTGCATCTGCAAAAATATAGGATAACAAAACTGTCTTTATACAGGAATTGTGATGAACTAATCTGACTCAAACAATATTTTAGCAGCAAACCCTGATGGAGTTGTTTTTTGGAAGCCCAAGATGTCCTTGAATTGGAGATAAGAAATGAGGGCTGTAGTCCAGGCTGCAGCACACCAGTATGCACCACAGGCATTTCTTTCCTGTCAGTGGAAGGTGCAGCTGAAATGGCTATAAAGCAACTATTTATTAAAAAGAAAAAAATAGGTTCCAGCCCACCCACTTTTTACCCTTCACCTAAAAGGAATTCTAAATAAAAACATCTCTTACTAATAATTAACAGGGTCAGGGAGCTATTTCCTCTAAATTTTATAAAGCTCTGTACAAATATGAACAAATATAAATGAGAATTATAACCAAAATTGATTTCTCCCTGGTAACTCAGCTGGTAAAGGATCCACCTGCAATGCAGGAGACCCCAGTTCTATTCCTGGGTCAGGTAGATCCACTGGAGAAGGGATATGTTGCCTACTCCTGTATTCTTGGGCTTCTCTGGTAGCTCAGTTGGTAAAGAATCACCTGCAATGCACAGGACCTGGGTTTGATCCCTGATTGGGAAGATCCCTTGGAGAAAGGAATGGCTAGCCACTCCAGTATTCTGCCGTGGAGAATCTCATAGACTATACAGTCCATTGGGTAGCAAAGAGTCAGACATGACTGAGTGACTTTCAGTTTCACTTTCACAGCAAACCTGTAGGGAAAGAACTTCCAGTCTAATGATGAACACACTGTGCTCAGATGCTCAGTTGTGTCTAGATCTTTGCAACTCCATGGACTATAGCCCACCATAGGCTTCTCTGACTATGGAATTTTCCAGGCAAGAATACTAGAATGGGGTACCATTTCCTCCTCCAGAGGATCTTTCAGACCCAGGGATCAAACCTGTATCTCTTGTGTCTCCTGCAGTGGCAGGGAAGCCACCTGGGAAGCCTCAATGATAAACATCAGAATTCCAAAACTGATTTGAATTTCTCACACAAGATCCAACCAAGGTGAAGTGAAGTGAAAGTTACTCAGTTGTGTCCAAGTCTTTGTGACCCCATGGTCTACAGATCCAGGGAATTCTCCAGAATACTAGAGTGGAGAATACTCCAGCCTTTCCTTTCTCCAGGGGATCTTCCCAACCCAGGGATCAAACTCAGGTCTCGTGCTCTGAACAGCTGGGGAGAGAAAACTGATCCTCCAGAGGATCTTTCAGACCCAGGGATCAAACCTGTATCTCTTGTGTCTCCTGCAGTGGCAGGGAAGCCACCTGGGAAGCCTCAATGATAAACATCAGAATTCCAAAACTGATTTGAATTTCTCACACAAGATCCAACCAAGGTGAAGTGAAGTGAAAGTTACTCAGTTGTGTCCAAGTCTTTGTGACCCCATGGTCTACAGATCCAGGGAATTCTCCAGAATACTAGAGTGGAGAATACTCCAGCCTTTCCTTTCTCCAGGGGATCTTCCCAACCCAGGGATCAAACTCAGGTCTCGTGCTCTGAACAGCTGGGGAGAGAAAACTGAACTCAGACTCAGGAAGACCCTAAGAAGTAGCAAAATTTCAAATCCTTGTTGAAAAAGAAACATAGTAACTCACTTTCAAGATAACAGTTCCTCTTCATTCTACTCCAAAGTCCCTGAAGTGACATGTTTGCAGCTGCTTAATACTAATAGGCTTTGAGATGCCAGAGTTCACTCCCAAGGAAAAGTAGTCCTTTAAATTAGAATCTTTTCATAGATTTTTTTTCTTCAATAAATAAACATAAATTTTGTCAATTATTGACAATTTCCCTTTTTAAATTCTTTGATCCAATGGGATATGTCTGGGAAGCAATATGAAATTATGAAAGAACCACTGAGCTTGGAATCTGAAAATTCTGGCCTATTACTTTCTAGTTGTTTGATTTCAGGCTTATAATAAAAATGTTTACATAACACCTGTTTTTCTAACCTCTTTAATATGTCAACTTGTTTAACCCTCATACTAACTTCACGTATAGGCATTACTATTGATTCCATATTAAAAATGAGAAAATACATTTAGAGAGATGAAGTAGTTTGATAAAACACCACAACTAATAAGAGATAGAATTAAGATTTGAATGCAGGTACCCTAGTTCCAGAGACAGCACTCCTAATGACTTCTAATGTGCTCTTTCTCATTTTTTTTTCTTCATTGCTCTTTAACTGTAAAATAGAATGAATTCATAGGAACATTGTGAGATTAAATAATATATGTGAAGCACAATTCCTGGCACCTAGTAAATGCATGATAAACAATACATAGAAACTATAGTGACTATTGACATAGGTCATACTGTTAAGCTCTAAAATTAAAATAACCCCATTAGTTCTCCCAAATATATTTCTTCCTCTCTCTACAGATACATACATACATAACATACATACATTTATACATGCATACACACAGACATACATGGTGAGGAAGAGGGTTAAGTCTCCTGTTGATATCTGGAAAACACATCATTTCACAATACTTAGAGAATATAAAGAATTAAGAAGAATTCTTGTATCAACTACTGTGCAGTATGTGTGTATGTTGAACATTAACAAATATTACAACCACCTTATGTTTTAGCTTTCTGAGTTATGAGTGATAAAATAAGAGAGATATAAGAATATATAAGGATCATTTACTTCAAACTACGAGCCAGAGCAGAAACATACTCTACAGCATGCTTGGCCAACAATTTTCAAAATTCTATTTTCATACTTCCATCTTCTTATGATACTCATCCCATTGTTACATACTTTTACTTTTTGGAAAGTAATATCCTCTAATGAAATAAAGTAAGTTTATTTGTATCTAGAACTTCTATATAAAGTTTTAGCTTAAAAAGTGTTTTTAATAATTAAACTACATTAAAGTGACCTATCCACATCACTATTCTAGTTTGAAATATATTAGATGTGGGGAAAGTTTTAGAGTCAGCCTGTGTTCATTGGAAGGACTGGTGTCTGTCTCTTATACACATCTCAACCACCTTATGTTTTAGCTTTCTGAGTTATGAGTGATAAAATAAGAGAGATATAAGAATATATAAGGATCATTTACTTCAAACTACGAGCCAGAGCAGAAACATACTCTACAGCATGCTTGGCCAACAATTTTCAAAATTCTATTTTCATACTTCCATCTTCTTATGATACTCATCCCATTGTTACATACTTTTACTTTTTGGAAAGTAATATCCTCTAATGAAATAAAGTAAGTTTATTTGTATCTAGAACTTCTATATAAAGTTTTAGCTTAAAAAGTGTTTTTAATAATTAAACTACATTAAAGTGACCTATCCACATCACTATTCTAGTTTGAAATATATTAGATGTGGGGAAAGTTTTAGAGTCAGCCCACATTTAAAACTCTCCCTAACATTTGGTTCCCACTTTGTTCACTCTTCTACATGATATATATATATAGGTCCTTTTTCCCCTCATTAAATTATTAGATCATTTAAATGGAAGGAGTTTATCTTTTTATTTGCCCTTGTAATTGTCACAGTGTCCAAAACAGTGACTAGCACACACACACACAAAAAGATGATTAATATTTATGAAAAAGAAGGAGGAAAAGGAAGGAACTATAATGAGAGGAAAGAGAAAGGGCCAGAAAGAAAGCAGAAAGGCAACCAAACCAACCAGAAAACAAAAAATTAGTGAAAAGTCTTCTGTTTTAATAAGAAACATTTCCTCTTTGTGAAGAAGTTTCCAGCACATCAACTATTGCAAAACTTTCTCCATAATTTTCTGACCACATTTTATTAACTGCCTTAGTTTCAAGCAGTTGTTCTAATAAGAAAACAGAAGGTGGTATTAGTCCATTTCACCTCAGAATTAACCAGTCCAAAAATCGGGCAATACTTTGGATGAGGAGAAGTTCTCATCATTAAGTTTTAGGTTTAGTTTTCCCACTTAAATACATATTATACTAGTGAGCTCCCAATTTAATTGCAATCATGTATAACATTCTCAAAAATAAGTTTTAGGAAGGGCACTGCACGAATTCAAGCTTTGTCAGCTGCCAGTAACCATTCTAAGTCTGGCAGCTGTGGATGGTGAACAATGTAACTTATGCAGCTGTCAGGAATCCAAGTATTTTGTTTATGACCTCGACAGTGAATCATGAATATCAGCTAATTTCTGACCACCATGTGCAAAAGGGCAACCTCTTACTGCCTCTCAAGCCAGTAATGTTGGAAAGAGGCCATGTTATTCTGAGCTCAATAAATGCACAACAATGGGTATTAAAATTTAACAATGTTTAGAACATACAAATTCTAGAAAAAAATTCTCTAAACGAGCATAAGGCAGATTGTTTGCTCTGCTTCTATATCTTTTCAGTTCAGTTCAGTCGCTCAGTCATGTCCAACTCTTTGTGACCCCATGAAATGCAGCACACCAGGCCTCCCTATCCATCACCAACTCCCAGAGTCCACCAAAACCCATGGCCATTGAGTTGGTAATGCCATCCAACCATCTCATCCTTTGTCGTCCCCTTCTCCTCCTGCCCTCAATCTTTCCCAGCATCAGGGTCTTTTCCAATGAGTCAGCTCTTCGCATCAGGTGGCCAAAGTATTGGAGCTTCAGCTTAACATCAGTCCTTCCAATGAACACCCAGGACTGGTCTCCTTTAGGATGGACTAGTTGGATCTCCTTGCAGTCCAAGGGACTTTCAAGAGTCTTCTCCAACACCACAGTTCAAAAGCACCCATTCCTTGGCGCACTCAGCTTTCTTTATAGTCCAACTCTCACATCCATACATGACCACTGGAAAAACCATAGCCTTGACTAGACGGACCTTTGCTGGCAAAGAAATGTCTCTGCTTTTTAATATGCTGTCTAGGTTGGTCATAATTTTCCTTCCAAGGAGTAAGTGTCTTTTAATTTGATGGGTACAATCTATCTTTTGCTTAAAAGTTCAAAAAAAACCTGTTAGACTTGTATACTTGAAGGTAGTTTAAAAACAAATGAAAGAAACAGACTAAAAAGCATTAGGCCGTCTAAAATTTTTTATAAGCCACTGAGCATAGCAATAGCCAATTTCAGATGAAAAGTGTGAAGCTTTGGGAGCTAAAGCAACACACAGCAGGTGAGTGACAGCAAAAGACAACACTGATGTCTGTGCCACCTGCAGCAGATGTCAGGCCCTGACCCTGCCAAAACACAGAAATGTGTGAGCATCTCCAGCTTAGCGCTAAAGAAGGTTCAAACAATTGTTAACTTCTCCAAAGGCTGAGAATGCAACTTAATATGCAGTCACTATCTTATTAATTCAACAGACATTTATTTAGCAATAAATCACTGAATAAGGCCTGGGCATTGAAGAACATATTAAAGCAAGTTCCATATTCTCAATAATCTAGTGTGAAATAGATACATGAACACAACTGGATAAAATGTTAATAAAGAACAGAGTGATAGAATATTCAGGAAAGATTTCATGAAAGAGGTAACATTTAAGTTGGGTAGAAAAAGCTGAGAAGGGCATAACAGGCAACTAAGAGGACAAAGGCAAATGAGATAACAGGCAAATGAGAGGACAAAGATAATAGACACAGAGCATAAAAGAACCTGGCTTGGGGGAAAAGTGAATTTGAATGCGACTACAGTCTAGAGTTTGTGTTGGTGCTATATGGGAAATGCAACTGTAGAAGTAAGTTAATATCACATGGTGAAAGGAAGAAGTGAAAACCTACAAAGTTCTTTCAGTAGGATGATGGCTTGAGTCTATTGGTTTGGAGAGAAAATGCTTCAGGCAGACATGTGGAAGACAGACAGCAGTGGGAAGAAGCTGTTGGCAAAAAGACCAAGTGTGATAAGCCATTGCAATACACCAGGCCAAAGAAGAGAAGATGGACTTCCCTGGCAGTCCCGTGGTTAAAACTCTGTGTTTCCACTGCAGAGGGCCCAAGTTCAATCCCTGGTCAGGGAATTAAGATACTACATGCCACATGGCCAAATAAAAAAGAAGAGAGAGTCCTGAAACAAGACACTGGCATGAAAATAGAGAACTAGAGGTCAAGGCAAGAGATATTTCTAAGGTTTTGATGAGTTATAGGATATAGTGGGTGACGGGAGAGAAGAACTATACAAAGCTTCAAGCCTCTGACTTGCTCATTTTCAGCTTGGCAGTAATAGATGCTAATAGATGTGTAAAGTGAAGTGTAGCTTGAACTGTTTTATTAAAATGGAAGCTCTTGAGCCCCTAAATTACTGTGGATTAAAGACAGGGGTAGGATTCAAGTTAAGATACCTAGAAGATAAAAATACAAATTTGACCTCAGGTGAGAGATAAGTATTAGAGATAAACATATGAGAGTTGTTGGCATATATGGGAATAAAATAGGAGAAAGTAAGATGACTCTAGGAGACTACATAGAGGTAAATTCAGAAGACCAAAGGTGTAGGTCCTAGAAACACTATCACTGAATGGCTTAAAAGAACTGTAGCCTTCAAAGGAGACTTAAAATGAACAAGAATTTATATTAAATTTTCCAAGTATTCCACTCTTACTAACCATCATTTTGCCAGAGAGTAAGGATATAAATATTAATATAATAGTTTCTGTGAAAGGAATGCTGTCAAATGGAGTCCACAGACAAACAGACGCTTGCAAAACTATTGCACAGGACCTACAATAGAGGAATCCACAAGGTGTGAGGAGAGCACAGGATGGCACCTATTTAAAGAAGACCTAAGAAAAGTTGTACCAATGAAAACAAAAGAGATTCTCAAAACACAGGACAGGAAAATGGTGAAGAGAATACAGAGAAAAGCAAACCCTCCTGCACTGTTGGTAGGAATGTAAATTGATATAGTCACTATGGAGAACAGCATATTTAAGAGGCTGTAAAAAAGGAAAACAATTATTGTACATAGATTCTACACCCAAATTAACAATCTTGGGACTATAAAGAGATCCTCTAAAAAAGAACTGTAGAAAATCCTTTGAAATTCCAGAGGAATGATATATTTTCCCCTTAGATGGAGAAGAGTGCTGAAGAGGGAAAACAATGAAAAATAAAATGCACTTTAAAAACTGATGAATGACAATCCATTTATTCTACCACTGAGTTTCCCTGAGTAGGTGCAAATACAGGTAGTATATTAAGGTAGTCCTTAGAGTACATCATAAGAAACGCCGGGCTGGAGAAAGCACAAGCTGGAATCAGGATTGCTGGGAGAAATATCAATAACCTCAGATACGCAGATGATACCACCTTTATGACAGAAAGTGAAGATGAACTAAAGAGCCTCTTGATGAAAGTGAAAGAGGAGAGTGAAAAAGTTAGCTTAAAGCTCAACATTCAGAAAGCGAAGATCATGGCATCCGGTCCCATCACTTCATGGGAAATAGATGGGGAAACAGTGGCTGACTTTATTTTTCTGGGCTCCAAAATCACTGCAGATGGTGACTGAAGCCATGAAATTAAAAGATGCTTACTCCTTGGAAGGAAAGTTATGATCAACCTAGGCAACATATTAAAAAGCAGAGACATTACTTTGCCAACAAAAGTCCATCTAGTCAATGCTATGGTTTTTCCAGTAGTCATGTATGGATGTGAGAGTTGGACTATAAAGAAAGCTGAGTGCCGAAGAATGGATGGTTTTGAACTGTGGTGCTGGAGAAGACTCTCGAGAGTCCCTTGAATTGCAAGTAGATCCAACCAGTCCGTCCTAAAGGAGATCAGTCCTGGGTGTTCATTGGAAGGACTGATGTTGAAGCTGAAACTCCAATATTTTGGCCACCTGATGTGAAGAGCTGACTCATTGGAAAAGACCCTGATGCTGAAAAAGATTGAGGGCAGGAGGAGAAGGGGATGACAGAGGATAAGATGGTTGGATGGGATCATCAACTCACTGACCATGGGTTTTGGTGGACTCTGGGAGTTGGTGATGGACCCGGAGGCCTGGTGTGCTGTGGATGCAAAGAACTGGACATGACTGAGTAACTGAACTGAAGCATCATTTGCTTTGAACTACTTCCACTTGTATGCAAGATTTAAAATTTTTCTTTCCTAAAATGGGTGATATGAATAGAATGTCCTGAGTCTAACTTATATAAAGAAGAGACCATGGTCTCTAAGGAATAAGCAACTAATAAACAAAAAAGTACAGCAGAGACAAGAAGTCCCTATGCCTGAGTCTGTCTTCTGTGAATTATTTAATAACTATTCTATGTAATAACACTTAGGGACCTAAAAGCAACTAAAAAACATGTGGGAGGATTAAGGTTACATGGAGAATGGAGAGAGCATGCAGACTGCTTCTAGTCAATACACACGTGTATTCTGTATTTATATTTTAAAACAACTAACAGGAGGCGGAAAAAGATGGCAGAGGAATAGAATGGGGAGACCACTTTCTCCCTCACAAATTCATCAAAAGAACATTTCAATGCTGAGTAAATTCCACAAAACAACTTCTGAATGCTGGCAGAGGACATTAGGCATCCAGCAAAGCAGATCATTGGCTTCAAAAACAGGTAGGAAAAAATATGAAAGATGAAAAAAGAGACAAAGGAGGTAGGGAGGGAGCTCCGTCCCAGGAAGGGAATCCTGTACCAGGATCCAGGAAGAGACTCTTAAAAAGAGAGGTTTCCAAACACCAGGAGACATTCTCGCAGCCAAGTCTGTGGCGAGCCTTGGAAGCACAGAGGGCAACAAAACAGGAAGGAAAAATAAATAAATAAATAAAACCAACAGATTAGGAGTCCAACAGTAAATCCCCCAGCAGATAAGCAGCCCAGACACCTGCATCCGACACTAGCAAGTGGGGGTTGGGCAGGGAGGAGCGGGAGGTGCAAGCGGCAGTGCTTTCTAAGAATCGGCCCTCGGGAGACACGGGCTGCAGTGCTTTTCTCGAGAATCAGGCTATAACACCCTGCGTATAGCCAGAACGAACTAACATGGGCTAGCAAACCAGACTGTGGGGTAGCTATCACGCAAATGCATAAACATAAGACACCACCAGGACCGTGCACAGAACAAAGGACAGATCGGAAATAGCCGGCTGCAGACCATCCCCCTCTGGTGACAGGCAGTCAGAGCCTTAAGGGCTGAAAGGGAATAATCGCAGCCTAAGAGAGACATTACCTACCAAATTGCAAGCAAGTTTCTTTGCTAAGACTTCTGGGGACTCTGGACAGTCATCATCCGCCTGAGAAGGGGCCCCAGCGGTACTCGCAGAAAACTGAGCAGCACAGAAAGGCCATAAATCTCAGCAATTGCGCTCACAAAACTCCCTAGCTACTGGGACCTGGGAAGGGCACAAAACACAGGCCAAACCAAATCTGAGCCTCAGAGGGCTTCCTGAGCGCCAAGCCTGAGTGGCTTAGACCGGGGAGGTGCATGAAGCCTAGGGCAGGCCTCACACGGTTACCCAGTAGAGCAACTTAGAACCTGAGTGGTGTGGCCACGAGCAGGGACAAGCCCAGCGTAGAGTCCACCACCGCCCTCGCCGTGTCAAGACAGAACTCAGACATGGAAGAGACCGGCAAACAGAGAAAGTTAAACAGAGGGAACTGCCTTGGTAGCAACCCCACACAGCCCACAACAGCAGAGACAGGGCCAGATATACCTTTACTACTTTTATGATCAATCTTTTTTTTTTTTTTTTTTTAGTTGATGTGGATGTGTGATTTTTTCTTTTTTTAATTAAAAAAAATTTTTTTTTATTCTCTTTTTCATCTTTTTTTTAACTTCCTTAAATTTTGAAGCCCTCTATATCTCTAATTATTATTTTTATAACTTATTATTACTTTT
>SJYC01082143.1:0-10042 GCA_006408675.1 Madoqua kirkii | reverse complement strand
CAAGGAGATCCAACCAGTTCATTCTGAAGATCAGCCTGGGGATTTCTTTGGAAGGAATGATGCTAAAGCTGAAACTCCAGTACTTTGGCCACCTCATGCGAAGAGTTGACTCACTGGAAAAGACTCTTCTGCTGGGAGGGATTGGGGGCAGGAGGAGAAGGGGACGACAGTGGATGAGATGGCTGGATGGCATCACTGACTCGCTGGAGGTGAGTCTGAGTGAACTCCGGGAGTTGGTGATGGACAGGGAGTCCTGGCATGCTGCAATTCATGGGGTCGCAAAGAGTCGGACACGACTGAGTGACTGAACTGACTGAACTGATGTCTTTGTTTTACCCACAAAGCACTGCATGGAACATATTCTTAATTATTATCTGCATCTCCATCATGGCCATAATATATGGCTCAAGATTATTCCAAGTCTAAGATTCATTTTAAAATGAATAGGACTGTTGGTCTCAGAGGGGTGGTGGGGAAAAATGAATTATCAGTTATTGTGTGGAAAGAATATAAGACATGTTAGATGACAGACATTTTAGAATCATTATTATTATGACTTTGTATATTCTGGGGCTGAAAAGACACAGGAGTTCAGGATATATAGTTGTCAACACACCTCATAGCAGTGGCAAGTGCTTCATACAATTAGCATCTGAATACACAATTATGGAACACAGGCAATTGGAAATCTCCATATGATAGGGGTCATTTTCACAAATATTGCAGCACTTATTGTACCCAAGTGTATTTTTGCATAACTCTTGTAATATTGCAGAATTGCCTTCTGTTTTATAGAAAATGCTACTCAGGAATGCTAAGGGGAAAAAAGTATCAAATTTGCAAGTTAGGCATTTTTTTCAGCATTCAAAATATGACCACAAGAGATTGATGACAATTTAATTGCTTTGAAATCATGTCTTAGATACACAGTTCACAATTTTAAAACAATGGATCCATGTTTAACCCCTGAATTACTAGCCCACAACTTCTTGGGTTCTGTCTTGTTTTTCACCACTTAAAATTACTAAGGTTAATTTGATTTTAGCAAAGGGTGATGTGGAGACAGACATTTTGAATTTCATTTCTGTCTCTACTACTCTGGATTTTTAGTGACAGGCAAGTTGCTTTAAGTCCTCGGAGCCTTAGTTTCCTTACCTGTAAAAGTCAAGGTGATAATGCCAATCACATGCATTCACAAACATGGACTTTACAGTTAGACTCAGTTCAGTTCAGTTCAGTTTAGTCGCTCAGTCATGTCCGACTCTTTGTGACCCCATGAATTGCCGCACGCCAGGCCTCCCTGTCCATCACCAACTCCAGGAGTTCACTCAAACTCACATCCATCGAGTCAGTGATGCTATACAGCCATCTCATCCTCTGTCATCCCCTTCTCCTCCTGCCCCCAATCCCTCCCAGCATCAGAGTCTTTTCCAGTGAGTCAACTCTTTGCATGAGGTGGCCAAAGTATTGGAGTTTCAGCTTTAGCATCATTCCTTCCAAAGAACACCCAGGGATGATCTCCTTCAGAATGAACTGGTTGGATCTCCTTGAAGTCCAAGGGACTCTCAAGAGTCTTCTCCAACACCACAGTTCAAAGGCATCAATTCTTTGTTGCTCAGCTTTCTTCACAGTCCAACTCTCACATCCATACATGACCACTGGAAAAACCATAGCCTTGACTAGACTTTGTTGGCAAAGTAACGTCTCTGCTTTTGAATATGCTATCTAGGTTGGTCATAACTTTTCTTCCAAGAAGTAAGTGTTTTTTTAATTTCATGGCTGGAGTCACCATCTGCAGTGACTTTAGACTACTGGAATGTAAATCTGGACTCTCCCCTTGCTAGCTATGTAGGGGACAAACAAATTAGTGAACATTTCAGGGCCCTGAGGTCCTTATTTGAAAACTCGTTGCACAGACTGTGGGAGGTGGCACTGTACAAAGGTACGCAGTGAGGGACAGCTGAGTCCATGTGACCTGGCACAACTCTCAAAATCTCCCCAGAGGAAGCAGGTACTTCTCTACCCAAAGATGCCATCTTCTTCCCCAAATCCTACACTGACCACCAGGAGGCACTGTTTCCTAATTTACACAATGTATGATGTCCCTTAAAGGCACCTTATATCTGATTTTGTACCTACCTTGCTTTGAAGATTAAATGAGATACGGGAGCCCTGCAATGACTTCATCCAGATCTCTGAGTTTGGTTTCCAGGGTTGCTGCCTTTAGGCAGCCCTAGCCCTCACCCTCTGTTATGCAGCCAACTGGTCAACCCACACCCTTTCCTCTGAGCCTGTGAACTTGTGACTATCTGAAGTGTCTTTCTACCCATTTCCTCCACTAATCAGCTGTGACTCACTCTTCATGCTCTGAGGTCCGTATATGAAATCTCACTTTTCCAGATGCTCATCTTAAAGCAGCTCCCTGACCTCTGCCTTTTTGTGGCTAGGGGAGAACACTTGCAAGGCAGTTCAGTTCAGTTCAGTCACTCAGTTGTGTTTTACTCTTTGCGACCCGATGAATTGCAGCATACCAGGCCTCCCTGTCCATCACCAACTCCAGGAGTTCATTCAAACGCACGTCCATCGAGTCAGTGATGTCACCCAGCCATCTCATCTTCTGTCATCCCCTTCTCCTCCTGCCCCCAATCCCTCCCAGCATCAGAGTCTTTTCCAATGAGTCAACTCCTCGCATGAGGTGGCCAAAGTACTGGAGCTTCAGCTTTAGCATCGTTCCTTCCAAAGAACATCCAGGGATGATCTCCTTTAGAATGAACTGATTGGATCTCCTTGCAGTCCAAGGGACTCTCAGGAGTCTTCTCCAACACCATAACTCAAAAGCATCAGTTCTTTGGTGCTCAGCTTTCTTTACAGTCCAACTCTCACATCCATACATGACCACTGGAAAAACCATAGCCTTGACTAGATGGACCTTGTTGGCAAAGTAATGTCTCTGCTTTTGAATATACTATCTAGGTTGGTCATAACTTTCCTTCCAAGGAGTAAGCATCTTTTAATTTCATGGCTGTAATCACTATCTACAGTGATTTTGGAGCCCCCAAAAATAAAGTCTGACACTGTTTCCCCATCTATTTCCTATGAAGTGATGGGACCAGATGCCATGATTTTCATTTTCTGAATGTTGAGCTTTAAGCCAACTTTTTCACTCTCCACTTCCACTTTCATCAAGAGGCCTTTTAGTTCCACTTCACTTTCTGCCATAAGGGTGGTGTCATCTGCATATCTGAGGTGATTTATATTCCTCCCAGCAATCTTGATTCCAGCTTGTGCTTCTTCCAGCCCAGCGTTTCTCGTGAGTACTCTACATAGAAGTTAAATGAGCAGAGCGTGGGCCAGAGCATCTCTGGATGCGCACCTAGAGACAGGAGCCTCTGGGAGACGCAGCACCAGGAGGTCAGGGCTGCTTGGAAAGGCACTGGGATAGAGATGTCTCTTTGAGATACCAATTTCATTTCCTCCAGATAAATACTCAGTAATGAGACCTCTGGATCATAACGGCAGTTCTATTTTTAACTTTTGGAGCAAGCTGCATAATGCTTTTTCCTAAGGCTGCACCAATTTACATTCCTACCAACAGTGCATGAAAGTTTCCTTTTCTCCACATTCTCACCAGCACTTTTTAGCTCTTATCTTTTTTATGGTGGCCATTCTAACAGCTGTGAAGTAATATTTTGTGGTTTTAATTTGCATTTCTCTGATGATTAGTGATACTGAGCTATTTTTTCATGAACCCGTTTGCCGTCTGTGTCTCTTTTTTTGGAGAAATATCTGTTCAGGTCCTTTGCCCATCTTTTAATTGGGCTATTTGTCCTTTTGTTATTGATCTGTGCGAGTTTCCTGTATATTTTGGAAATCAACTCCTTATCAGACTGATGCTTTGCAAATATTTTCTCCCATTCTGTAGGCTGCCTCTTCATCTTGTCGGCTGATTTCTTTGCTGCGCAGCTCCACTTGTTTGCTTTTGCTTTTGTTGCCTGTGCCTTTGTTGTCATATCCAAAAATTTATCACCATGATCAATTTCAAGGAGATTTTCCCCATTATTTCTTCTAGAAATTTTATGATTTACTAAAAAGTTTTATCTTATCTTTCTTATCTAATATCTTTCTTATCTTATAAGATATCTCTCTTATCTAGTCTTGTGTTTAAATCTTTAAGCCATTTTTAGTTGAGTTTGCACATCCTGTAAGAGAGGGGTCAATTTCATTCTTCTACATATTCATATGTAGTTCTCCCAACACAATTTATTGAAGAGATTGTCTTTTTCCCATTTTGTTCACAGTAGCTAAGATATGGAAACAACTTCAGTGACTGCTGACAGATGAAGAAATAAAGTAGAAATATACATACAATGAAATATTATTCAGTCTTGGAAAAGAAGGAAACTCTGCCATTTGCAACATGGATAAACCTAGAGGACATTATGCAAAGTGAAATAAACCAGGCAGAGAAAAACAAACATTATATATGATCTCAGTTACATATGAAATCTAAAAAATTAAGCTCACGGGGCCAAATAAAAGAATGGTGGTTACCAGGGGGCAAAAAATGGGGAGATGGTCAAAAAATACAAACTTTCAGTTAGAAGATGAGTAAGTTCTGGGGATCTAGTGTATAGCATGATGGCTATAATTAATAAAATAGTATTGTATACTTGAGTCTTCCCTGGTGGGTCAGACAGTAAAGAATCAGCCTGTAATGATTCTGCTGAGAGTAAATCTTGTATTCTCATCACAGTCCCCCAAAATGTGATGGACATATTATTTGACTTGATTGTGATAGTCATTTGGCAATGTATATGTATATCAAACTACCATGTTATTCACTTGAAATATATACAATTTCCATGTCAGTTATATCCCAAAAAAGGAGGGAAAAGAGAGCCCTGGAAACCGTCAGCCAGGAGAGGGATCACAGATTCAGGGCTTCAGAGCTGCTACCCTGTCAGAGCGGTGCTTCCCGGCCTGCTCTCGATCTGTGAATGGGTTGCAGGAAAAGTAAGTCACTTGGGGTGAGGTTTTCAGAACCTGCTTAGGCTGAGCAACATTCTCGGCTCCAATTACTCAGAAATGAACTAAGCCACTTCCACTGATCAGGAGCTTTCCTAAAGGATCCTGGTCTAATCTAGCATTCGACATGACTCCTGTCATGACCCAGGACAGGATGAGAGCCCCAGGGGTATCCCACTGGGTGAAAACCCAGCACATGTGAAAGTCTCTGTCTGATAGTACAGGGAGGAGGAGGACTTGATAGCCATTGAAAAACTCACCCTCACTGCAATCTTCCATGCAAGTCTTTTCATCACCATTAAACAAACAAACAAGCTAGCATTCAGGGAGGCTGAATCATTTGCCCAGAGCCACAGAGCTAAAAGGGCTTCCCAGGTGGCTCAGTGGTAAGTCATTGGCATCTCCTGCCAATGCAGGAGATGTAGGAGACACTGGTAGGGAAGATCCCCTGGAGCACGAAATGGCAACCCGCTCCAGTATTCTTGCCTGGAAAATTCCACAGAGGAACTTGGCAGGCTACAGTCCACGGGGTCGCAAATAGTCAGACATGACTGAGCATGCACACACACACACACACACACACACACACACACAGCTACTAATGGTTGAAGTCCAGATTTGACCCTCAAGCTATCTGCTTCTATTTTAACCTTTTTTTCCCATTTCATTCCAAACTAGATTCTGATTAGTTTAATGGCATTTCTGATTCCAATCAATTAGCTGAGGCTACATTGGGTCCAAGGCTTGCCTCCGTGGTTAATTTACCATCTGTTGGTAATAATAGTGTTTAAAGATGAACAAAGATCCAATCTACCATCTACCATTCCCATCATTCCTATGTTGGCAGAGCTTTCATTTGGTTTTTAACCAGGGCTGTATTTGAAGTTTCTCTTCAAGCACATTGAATGTACCTGTTTCATCTGATCTCAGAAGCGTTCAAGACAGTGGTGAGCTGGAAGCTGAGACTGGTTGCCTCCCTTCTCTTTCCAGGTCACAGTAACTATTGCAACAGCAATAGCAACAGCGTTTCTGACACGAATCCTTTTTATCTGTTAAGTATTCAAAATCACTCTAAGTTAAGTGGTGGAGGAAAACTCTAAAGAGTTGCCATGGTTTAAATAAAACTGAGTGGGAAAAAAATAGCAGAAAAAAACATCTTAATTTAACATACAAAGAGCTATATTTCAGTTCTATCCAATTAGCAGTGTTCAATATTATTAAAATCTGTTGACAAAAATGTAACAGATGCTCCATTTTCCTTGATGTTAATTAATGAAGTTTTTACGTCTGAAAAAATTCGGAGAAACCGGATCTTTTATAATCAAATAGCTTTCGCCTACACAAAATCTACGTCTGGAAAAACATGTAAGTGTGTCAATATTCAAAAAAGATAATTATCCCCTGAGTTTTCTAGATCTTCATTTCTCTTTCTTAGTGTTCCAGCTCCAAATATGCACCAACTTCCATTGAGATAAATAGTGATAATAATTGCATGGTGGAAATCATTAGATATTTCCGGCTGACTCTTTTATGGTAGGGATGGCTCACTGGCAATGCTATAAAATTAGAAGATTGTTATAATGCTAACAAAGAACTCCACGAATTTTCAATGTATAGAGAACAGCTTTTGTTAATGTTGGTTTTCTAACTTTATTGTAGAAAACTTCAAACATAGACAAAAGTAAAATAATGCAGTGAACATCTAATTATCCATTAACTCAGCTTCAAGAATTATCAGTCCCTAGATATTCTTACTTCAGTTAATGCCATCCACTTCCCCGTCTCCACATTATCCCTTTATCAAAGAGTATTTCAGTGTGAATCTCTAAAGATAAGGAATTCCTTATTTACACGCAAGCAAAATAGTTTCATTACATCTTAAAAAATGACACCAATTTCTTAAGGTCGGTGTACAAATTTCTCTGATGATCTCATGTAGTTTTTGGTTGTTTTCTTTAAATCAGAAGCTAAATGAAGTTTATACATTGCCCTTAGTTGTAATCAGCGACACAAAGATCTCTCTGGCTTGTAGTCACATATATTTCTCATCAGGTTACACGAGGACTGAGCTGGGCTTGGCTGGGCTCTGCTCCATGAATCTTATGATACTGGATCCCTGGCTGCAGAAGCAGAGGCTATCTGAGCTCTCTGTTCTGAGAACAGAGCAAAGATCCAGGAGATAGGGCCAAACTATGCAAGTACATTAAAGGCTTCTGCCAGGACTCAATGTCTGTCACTTCCACTCACATTTCAATGACGACAGCAGTGTCCAGGCTCCAATTCCATTTGGAGCCCAAGACAATGCCAAAGCTTTTGGTCCTGCTGAAGGTGAGGGAAAGGAGGTTTCTGAGACCTATGGAAGCTTCTATGATCTAATAAATGAAGCCATCACAGAAAAAAAGCTCAAAGCATCCTGATCCATTTGCATTGATAGAGGCCCATCTCCATCATCCCTTCTCATGCCAGCATTTATAACTGAACCATTAAAACTGGGATTCCAAGGTCGAGGACCCTCAACTACTTCACATATGATGGAGGAGAGCCTCGGCCACAGGCCACCCCTGCACTGGGCTCCAGCTCCCATCCTCCTCGTGAGAGTCACTGTCGCTGAAGCTCCCTGGCTTCTAGTAGGTGCTAGGACAATAAAAAGTGGCTTTCACGGAAAAAAACTGGATGAAACCAAGTTACATTTTTCTCGGTCCCAGGCTTTCTCAGAGACATTTAATACGTACATGCAGCTAAGTCTCAAAGACGGGCCCTTGCAAGAAGCAGTATTTCTTGTGTGTTTGATTACAGGATCCTATCTTCAGAGCATCTTGAGGATACGATATCCTGAGCAAAGTCTATTGGAAAATACTAGCCTGTCTGAATGTCTGTGTTTTTAGCATAAGATGATTTTTGAACAGCCTCCCCGCTTCCTCACTGTGCCGTTAATCCCACTGCAGTTCTGGCTTCCGCATCTGTCCGCTTTGCTACAAATCCTGAGCATTGACTGTTAAAGTGAAAGTAATTCAGTGATGTCCAACTCTTTGCAACCCCATGGACTGTAGCCCACCAGGCTCCTCTGTCCCTGGGATTTCCCAGGCAAAAATACTGGAGTGGGTTGTCATTTGCTTCTCCAGGGCCTGAGGACTGAACCCTGCTTGCTCCAATTTAAGTCTCTGGTATAACTGGCAGGTATGGGCCCTGGAGCATTATTCTTATATAGTAGCTCTTCCAGTTTATTCTAATTGATCCTGTTATTGATTTCTTTAAAATAAAAGTCCATTTCATGTTCATTTGCTTCATGCTACTGATATGACTATAGGGAGCTGTTTATTTCATCTTCTCAGGTGTCTCCATGTCCATACATGTCATAGGATCACTTTACCATGATTTCAGTCACTACTTAAACCAAATTATTTTAAGCCACCTCAACTCCAGTAACACAGTTGCTTCCCAAACTGGTGATCATCAAAATTAAAGCAATTTGAACAGTGCATATTCCCAGACCTCTGCTCCAAATATTCTGATCCAGTGGTGGTAGAATGCCTGGAAATCTATTTTTTTTTCAAAGTCCTTCAGGTGTTTCTAATGGTCAGCTGCTGCTGCTGCTAAGTCGCTTCAGTCGTGTCTGACTCCGTGCAACCCCATAGACAGCAGCCCACCAGGTTCCCCCTTCCCTGGGATTCTTCAGGCAAGAACACTGGAGTGGGTTGCCATTTCCTTCTCCAATGCATAAAAGTGAAAAGTGAAAGTGAAATCACTCAGTCGTGCCCTACTCTTCGTGACCCCATGGACTGCAGCCCACCAGGCTCCTCCATCCATGGGTTTTTCCAGGCAAGAGTACTGGAGTGGGGTGCCATTGACTAATGGTCAGCAGCTCTGGCTTATGCAACGTGGTTGCATCTCCTTCCCTGACATAACCAGAAGACTACATAACTCCAATCCTGTCCGATCAATTCCCCAATGGAAGCATTACAGTTTAGAACCACAAAGTCTATTTGCATAAGCATGATTTTAAATATTCTAAATGGCATTCCCTTCCTGAACAATACTGTGATATTCATAAACATTTGTCACTGATGTTTCTTGATAACCATATAAATCTGAAGGCTTGATATTTTGGAAAACCTAAGGGAAAAAGCAATGCCCTCCCCTCCTCAAATGCTGTACTTTTCATCATCTTTTTCTTGCTAGTCATTATATAAGTGTTAACTAGTCCTGGGTCAGTGAGCAGACAGTTCATTCAAGGAAATCATTTATTTGGGGGGTTGATGGTCCCTGCCCATGAGGTCCCATCCCCGTCCAGTTTTGAATGTAGTTGGTGGTGAAAGTAAAGTCTGATGCTGTGAGAAAAATATTGCATAAGAACCTGGAATGTTAGATCCTTGAATCAAGGTAAATTGGAAGTTGTCAAACAGGAGATGACAAGAGAGAAATCAACACTTTAGGAATCTGAACTAAAATGGACCAGAATGGGCGAATTTAATTCAGGTGACCATTATATCTACTACCGTGAGCAAGAATCCCTTAGAAAAAATGAAAGCCCTCATAGTAAAAAGAAAAAAAAAAAAAAAAGGAGAGAGTCCAAAATGCAGTGCTTGGATGCAATCTCAAAAACGATCTCTGTTCATTTCCAAGGTAAACCACTCAATATCACAGTAATCCAAGTCTATGCCCCAACAACTAAAGTCAAAGAGGCTGAGGTTGAATGGCTCCATAAAAAACTATTAGATTTTCTAGAACTAACACCAAAAATGATGACCTATTCATAATAGGGGTCTGGGGTACAAAAGTAGGAAGTCAAGAAACACTTGGAGTAACGGGCAAGATGGCCTTGGAGCACAAAATGAAGCAGGGCAAAGGCTAATAGAGTTTTCCCAAGAGAATGCATTGGTCATAGCAAACACATTCTGCCAACAACACAAAAGATGACTCTACACAAGGACATCACTAGATGGTCAATAGTAAAATCAAATTGATTATATTCTTTGCAGCCAAAGATAGAGAAGCTCTATACAGTCAGCAAAAACAA